>APFE031309249.1:94080-195145 GCA_000404065.3 Pinus taeda | reverse complement strand
TTTTTTTTTTTTTTTTTATGTAGATGTTATCTCAGATATAGGTCCTTTTCCGGTTCTTGTTGTTTATTATTTATTTCATCAGGTGAGTATGATTAGTTTATCTAAATTATGATGTATTATTAGATCTAGTCTAAGTGGTATAATGATAGCTTATATAGATATATAGTATATCTTGAAATAAATTAAAATTTTAATAATTTTTAATTAAAACATATATTATAATTACTTACATAACTTAAATTATTCATTCCAAAGAAGTATTTCAAGCAATAATAATTTAAAAGTAATTTTTAAATAACCTTAATATTATGTTTTTCAAACAAATTCTTTAAGTATTCACGTGTGCATTTATTTTAATCCCAATATCTCTTAACTCAGAATATAATGATTTATCTAGTAATTATATAGAAGTAATAATAGACTAGATTTAGTGATAATATATAAACTTATATTATTCCTTTAAAATATGTATTCAAATATATATAAATATATATAATATAATATATATATATATAATATATAAAATTAAATAACCATTGTAATTTATTTAAACAAATTGAAAATTCCTTTTAATAATATCCGCTCTATAATACATACCTATAAAAATATTATATTATGAACTTTATAAAAATAACAATTAGATTTAATTTATTAATATAACCTAATTTATCTTATCTCAAGGAATTAAAATATTATAAATAATAATTAGATTAAATTTATTAATATAATTATGACCCAGGTCCTAAAGTCAAATATAGCTGTTATGTAGTCGTTGGAGTCTCTGCTCAGTCTATTTAACTTGCTAGGCCAGATCTGTTTCTTCAACTCGTCCTGACGATGAACCACACTGGTTGGTTCGAAACGCGTCGACAATGATCTTTTTATGTGATTTATGCAGAAGCTCTTTTTACAAATTTTATTTTGTCATTACATCTTATAAATTCGCTATTGATTTCTCTTTTTCCTCTAGTATGTGCATTTTATTTCCTCTAATAAATTAAATTTCATGCAAAGAAATAACTACTGTAATTTTTTGCATGTCATAATCTACAAGAAAGTATGTTTACACAACACATAATTTATTAAATATGCAGTAAATCAAGTATCGAATATTGACAATGGATGCCCAAAGGGTAGTTGAGGTAAAATAGAAACAAATAATGTTAAATCCTACACAACAATCTTCACCTTCCACACCTGTTATTGGTGTAGCATCATCCACGACTCAAGGAAAAAGAACAAATCTTGGTTCTATAAAAATGGTTATTGGTTAGTTAGTAATTCGTCAAGATGAGCAAGATAATTTTTTCGAGACCAAACACATACATTTCAAACACCCAAGCCTAAAAGTGTCGTCAATAGAGCAATAATTCAACAAGCTATAGATGTAGAAAGTGATAGTAGTAAACAACATAACTAGGTTGCTACTCGCTTGGTAGAAAATCATAAAATAATGGAGAAAATTGTAGAAGAGGACATTATTTTTTATGAACATCCTATCACATTATAAAATTAAAAGTATGACAATACCAACAAAAAATTGAGATTTAAAAAGGAAAATCTTGAAAATGAAAAGATTATTGATTAAGAACACATGGATATTGATTTGTCTCGTGTTAATACAATGGGGCTCATGGTATTGCAACAATCTATCAATGATGCAATTACTCAAAGTGTTACAAACGTACTTGTAGAAAATCATTTGTTGAAAAGGAAATTAAATGAACTATAAGACATTGCAAATATAGTTCCTATGTTAATGACTCCACTGGAAGTATGGTCACCTTCATTGTTAATTCCTCTTGTTGCAACATCGCAAACATTTAACAATGCTATGAATATGCTTAATGTAGTGAAGACATATATCCTCGAGAACATATGCCAAAAATTATAAATTATTGAAGATTCCTCACAAGAAATTTTTGATTTAACGCATTTGCAAAAGTAAATGACTAAATTTAGGGACTTGGTTAACATTAATCTTACAAAAGACAAGAAATCCATTGACAATGAATTAAATACTTTTAAGCATGGGCTATCCATACTCTCTGATTTTGAAAAGCAAAACCAATAGTTACCAAATGTTGAATGAGTGAAGCAATTAGAAGTTGGATGGGTAGAAAGGGTCATTACACTTGATAATATCAAGTCTTCTTGTAGTGAACTATCCAAAAGGAGACATGATTCATATTCAGGGCAATGGACATTATAAAATGCTTAAATGGTTTGGACATGGTGAGGGATTTTGAGTTAATTTTAAATGACATATTACAAATTCAATTGCAGGAGAAGAAATAGAAAATGACAATAGAGTTTGATAGCATCATTGATTTTATTGAAGAACATATTGACACATTTCTAATTAATTTTTCCAAGGTTAATAAGCATAATACTAGGTCAATTTTTGACATGCAAGAGGAAACTAGACAAATTGAAAAAGATATTTTCACCAAAACATGAAAATGGAAATCATAGTTCCCCTGATGAGGACTAAATTAAAAGAACGGTCATCGTGTTTCTTCACTGTATCATGGAATCATAATACATTTTAGATATTGTTGTTTTCTAGCTGTGGATATCATTTAAGGAAAAAAAACACTAATGTTTTCTACAATAAATCCATTTACTTTATAGTTTTCTTTGGAAAATTGCGATTCTATATAGCATTTTTTTCTTTGAAGACCATTTTTTGAATATGCTCTCATATAAATCTGAGTTATGGGCATGCTCATTGAAATTTTATTCTAACTAGTATTTTCTATAAATTTCGAAAAATATGCTTTCATCTTTGCTATTACATTTAGTGTTTGTTGTTTCTTTAAACTAAATTGAAAAGTGTTAATGGTTTGGAATTATAAACATATATCTCTTGATTATAGAAAACTACAATGAAAAGTTCTACTAAGCACAACAACTTGCTTCTGCACAGTCAACGCTTTACACAAGGAATATCGTACTTAAAAAACTATAAATCCAAAAATCATAGATGTAAATTAAATTACATTAGTTCTAGTTTTGTTGAAAAGATTTGGTTTTTATTCCTATGAAATGAATCTAAACACCCTGTGAACTAGTTGTTATTTACAAACTGAGCTACAGGAATTGTTTTTCATTCAAAACTAAACTATATTTATTTTATGATAACATTTTTTTATTTGCATTCGACCATATGCTTTGAAACTTTGTTTTATATCTCATACTGCATTATTGATAAAAATAAAAAATAACATTTTTAGTAACTACAATTAATCTGAGTTAAGATTTGTTTAAATTGTTTAAGCGCGAACTATGAATCTATCCAATGATGCCAAAAATAAACTTTCAAATATAAAATATTACCAATAATATTAGAAATAAAAGGTTTTAGTCATGTGAAGTGCGGAGTTCCACCAAAAAAAAAAAACTACATACATTGAATTTCCTCCATATAAACAAATCTTTTGTTGAATGAAATGTGGTTTGGTACATAACATTTTGTGCATTCTGTGTAATGTTTACTCAATTGACTATTGATATGCATTATATATAACTAAAGTATTAGCAATAATACTAGCAATAAAAGCGTTTGGTGCAAAGTTTGTGTGGTCAAAGCTATATGAAGGTGTTTTTTTTGTTATGAGATTACCTGATGACCTATGCTTTACTGAATTGAGTGTTGATATGCATTATTTTAAACTAAAATATGAGCCATAATATTATTAGTTAATGTAAAATGTGGAAATCCACACAAAGAGCACTTCCACAAGAGCCTAAACAGATATATATTTCAAAATAAGAATTGTTTACACTTAAAATTAATATTAGCAATAACTTTGTATACATCTCCAAATATAGTGTGTTCGAAGGAAGCTTTGTAGACATCACTGTATGAAGAAGCTAGTGCGAAACAAGCATGGGCTAAGACAAAACTATAGATAAAAAGTGGACCCCACTTAATTAGCTGCAGAGACAAGGGCATATGCACCATTTATCGCTAAAATATTAGAAATAATATTGTATAAGTCCAATAGTAGCCTTGATCTTATTGTGAACAACAATTATGCATTGTTTAATACTAAAATATTATCAATAAAAACCTTTAATGCGAAGTGGGGCGATACACACATTGAAAGTTTCCACTACACAATGGACTTCTTACACACTTCCACACAAATTCCTTAATTGAAAAATATTCAAAGATATGAAAATAATCATAAATATATAACATATGCAGATGAAGCTTTGCAGACATCGTTGTGTGGGGCAAGCAGGGCGGAACATGCATGGTCTAACATATAAATGTGGGCGAAATATGCACTCACAACCACACCCATATTTAATATTAATGAAATTTTGTAGATAATCACTTAAATAATAGTAGTTATAACTAAAATATGAGTAATAATATTAGAAGTTAGTAAAAAATACATATATCTACCCACACAAGAGCTTGAACAAATAAATATTCGAAATATTTACAATTAAAGTAATAGCATTAACTTCATATACATCAATGGTTGATTAAAATAGATACTTTCTCTGGTATAGTCTACCCATCCCTTGAGATAAAAGTGTGGGTGAAATGTGGAACCCACCTAATTAGCTACAGAGATGAACAAATACACATTATTTATCCTACATGGGGGAGGGCGGCGGCATGCAACACAAGTTGTTGTGCAGAGATACTTTTACAAATTTCTAGATCATTTATCCTATGAATATCTACGAAATATGAGGTATGTGCTGAAGAATGAGGAATATTACTATGTTTTATTGTGTGGACCTTTTATTGTGCAGATTACGAAGTTTGTGCAGAGATTTTATTGTATGGATTCCGAAGTTTGTGTGAAAGAGCAGTTGCGTAGAGCTTTTGATTTTATATCCATGTATATTTGTGTTATGATTAATATTGTTAGTTTACATTATGCAGTGGTGCATAGGGTATTGTTCCAATGTTCTGATTTTTTGAGGCCATGCAACCTTGATCTACCTTATTGGATATAATCAATTAAATAATAATCTAAGCATAGACAATGTTATTGCGCAAATAGGCATTTTTAATACTAAATAAAATATTAACAATAAATATCTTTTTGTGCTAAGTGAAGTGTTCCACACATTGAAAGCTTCCTCCACACAATACAACTCAGTTGCACTTCCACACATATGCCTATTATTTACAATTAAAATATTATCAATAATATAATGATAAAGTATTTATTTTTAATACTAGACTATTGATAATAAAGGTCTTTAATGTGAACGTAGGCTAAAAAGATTTACGAAAACATAATCAATTAAATAGCGATAGAGGTAAGGACAATTGTACAATGAAATATTGAAAACCTCTTTCGCACAATGGACTTTTTAATTATTATCTAGGGAAGGAGTTGTGTGGGGATGGTTATTCATGTGTGGAAGTTATGTAGAGAACAAATGCATGTGCAAAATTTGTGCAGGATGAGAGAAATGCATAGGAGCCTTTTAATTGTGATGTATTTTGATATTGGTTTTAATTCAGTTGGTTGAATGTGGAAGTGCATACAATGGAAGCTTGAGACCTTAAACGAAAAACCGATTAGTTGTGTGGACAAAGCTTTGTGTACCTACAATAAGATGCTGCAAGGCCATTTTCATTATGTCTATAGAAACAGCAATAACAACATATAAAAATTTTAGAATAATAAAAATGAAATGAAAATATCACATTAACGATTCACCTTTGCCGATTTCTTATTCGCATTTTCCAGTTTCTAAGTTGATGAACTTGTTTTCTAAGGCTCATTATGAAAACAAGTGCATATGCTTCACACTATTCTCCTTTACCAATAAATAGTTTATTTTAATTTATTTTAACTAAAACATATAATAATTATGAACAAAAGACAAAATAGTTACTAATTGTGCGAAAGAAGTTGTGCAGAGGCAACAATAACTAGAAAATGCAAGTGTGAAAAAAACTCTCAAATAAATATTTAATAATGTGTATATGAGAAAATGATTAGTTGTGCAGAGATATCTAGAAACATAGTGAAAGCTTCTCTGTAAAATACAACTCATCCGTACTTTTGTACATATGCCTAATTATTTACAATTAAAATATTATCAATAATATAAGCATAAAGTATTCATTTTTAATACTACTCTATTGGAAATAAAAGTCTTTAATGTGAATGTAGGATGAAAAGCTTTATGTAAAAAGAACCAATTAAATAGCAATAGAGGCAATGAAAATTGTACGATTAAAGCTTGAAATCTTGTTTTGCATAATGGGTTTTTTAATTATTATCTATCAAACCATTTGTGTGAAGATAATTATTCATGTGTAGAGATTATGCAAAGAACAAATGCATGTGTGGAATTTGTGCAAAATGAGGAAAATTTAGAGAAGCCTTTTAATTGTAATGCATTTTGATATTGGTTTTATTTTAACTAGTTAAATGCAAAAGTACATACAATGGAAATGACTAGTTGCATGGACAAAGATTTGTAGACCTGAAATAAGATATTGCAAATCTATTTTCATTATACGTCTACATAAACAGTAATAACGACATATAGGAAATGAAAAATAATAAAAAGTAAATGTGAATCCCACATTAATGATTCACCTTTGCCGATTTCCTGTACGCATTTGCTATTTTCTTAGCTAATGAACTTGTTTTATAAGGCTCATTGTACGGGCAATTGCATATGCTCTGCATTTTTATTCTTTAGCAATAAATAGTTTTAGTTTAATTTACTTTAGCTAAAGCTTATTCTCCACACTATTATCCTTTAGAAACAAATAGTCGCATTTTAATTTGTTTATCTAAAATAGATAATAAGTATGAACAAAAGACAAAACGATTACTAATTGTTCTAATGAAGCTACGATAATAACGAGAAAATGAAAGTGTGAAAAATACTCTCAAAAATATATTTAATAGTGTATATATGTGAAACCGACTAGATATGTAGAGAAAGCTATCCTAAAACCCTTGATCAATTAATTAATGATAGAGGGAGGGACTATGTTGCATCGTAGTTATTCCCCTTGTATTAATTTGCTAAATGTTTTAGAGATAATTTCTTATGGGAGCTACCCAACCCCTAATGTTGAGGGAGAGAACAATAGTTTCTTTCATTCATAGGGTTAACCATGCTCTATATAGGAAAAAGTGAATCATTGAGAAAAGCAGAAAGAGTTATTTTAACTTTGTCACCCTCTCCCATTATATTTTGCAACATAAGTATATCAGGTTTATATTAATTTACCAAGTCTTTTAGTGTTAGTTTCTTTTTAGAGCTTCCTAGCCCCTAAAATTGAGGGAGAAAGAAATCATTATTTTTCCCTACATGTGGCTCACCTTGCTCTAAGACCCCCTTTAATGGTTTAAGTGTAATGACTACATCCATGCTTTATGTCTAAACCCAAAACTCCCTCAACCCCGCATATTTATAAAATGAAAAAAAAACCTCCTCGACCTCAACAAATACCTCATTTTTTATTTTCTTCATCACAATTCCTAGGCATGGATAATTGAGAACTACTTGTAGGGTTAGATCTTTCTCTTAAAGGGTTAATGAAATATATCCATTCAACTATCTCAAATGGAATAGTGTCATCAAGGATGCTTCCCTTGGAAGTAGGGTGAAGGGTTTCAGTCCCACCCCCTCTAGAATCTTCCAACCCCTTGTTCAATTCCATTAAAGGATAATACAAGGAAAAAATGGAGATTTGTTTACTTGGTTTGACATCAAAACTAAAACCTTCAAAGTAGTAGCTAATTTCACATATCTCTCTTGAGAAACCTTCAGGGTTCGAAGTTGTCATTTTTTTGCCTCGTGATTATAACACCCTAACTCATGCTCCCAATAAATTGACATATTACCTTATTCCCTTGATGAAAATCCTTTTCACCTTCTCATGATTCAATAACTTAAGATTCTCATTTTTTTCAATTACAATATGTAATCCTATTATGCCACAACCACTAATACTATTGATTTACAAGTAATCAACATAAAATATAAAATGAAACTATGGAGTGTCCAATTTTATCATATTATCGTGAGCAAGTCCCCATTGTACTTGTAATCCTTCCTAGAAATTTCATTGAGCACTTTCCTACACTCTATCCTACTATGTCTTGTGTGGCCATTTATGATAACATCATATTGTCATTGTAAATATATAATCATCAAAACTATCATAAATCATACACACAACTTTGAACATAAAAACAAATAATTTTAGAAAACAAATATTAATAATTCCACTCAAATTATTACTATCCTAAAAATATGCTAAGTCTAACCATAATTAATTTGCCTATATACATGAACTTAGACATTTAAAATGGTATTTCTGGTTTAACTTTAAAATACAAATCTTAATAATTCCATTCAAATTATTACTATCATATAAATTATTTATGCTAGTTATAACCATAATTAATTTGCATATGTGCATGAACTTGGACATTTAAAATGGTATTTCTTGCTTAATTATGTTTTGATTTGATTTTAACATATCACACTGATATGTTTAAGATAAATATATTCTGCTGGCTTTTGCTGGGAGTTGAATGGTATGTAAATTTATTTACAAAATATTTTCATTTAATTTTGTATTTAAATGTTACTTATTTTAAGGAAAAAAAATATTCTTTCTATTTTTTTATTTTTATTTTACTCTGTATAAAAGAAAGATATGCCTGTTTTGATTTTGATAAAAACATTTCTCCTATTACAAAAACTACATCATTCTGGTGTATATATCATTTCTCGCATTACATATGTATTTATAATCAAAGAACCTACAATAAAATAATAATGCTAATGCTTGTGCACACTCTATTTAATAATTAGAAACAAAATAGAAGACATTTATATCCATCCAATATGACGGAGTTGAACCTATACATTCATTTTAGTAAGACATCTATTTATATCTAAGATGGAGTTTAATGTCTAGATTTAACATTTTAGTAAGAAGTTTAGAGAGTATAATTTATACACAAAATAAATATCTTTATATGTTGTATTAGTGAAAATATTAGATTTATAAAATTGTAGATTTACGATTTTATTAAGAGATTAATATCTATATCTATTTCGGATTGAGGGAAAGTTATTGCTTTATATATATATATATATAAATAAATATTGGGAAAAATATTTTATTGAATTTATAGTTAAATAACATATGGATTTACCAGTAATTTAAATTTTTTAAATTTTAATTATAATATTTTGTTATTATTTTAAAAATATATTTTTAGAAATTTATAAATATAATTAAGTATAATTATTTTTTAGTTTGGTATCTAATATTTTAAGGGATCAACTTTTTTGATAAGTGCAAAGTTTTTTTTTAGAGTATAAAATTTTGAGATAATTTTATCTTAAAAAGTTTGACTCTTAATGTAATAGATCAAGTTAAATGTATTAATTTGGCAATTATGTGTGTATGTGCATGTGTGCACTCCCACCATGTTTCAAACTCCATTTTGATTATAAATTCTACATCTCTTTTCATTTTAAGCAACATACCAATAAATGTTTGAACTCTATTTTTTCTATTTTTAATATTTTGTTATAATTTTGCTAGTTAAATTGAATTTGTTTTTAAATAGATTTTTTATTGTAATGTTTTGAACTATAATAATTTTTTTATTTTTAATATTTGTATAATATTTGCATAGTTAAAATTGAATTGTTTTTAAATAGATTCTTTTTTGTATTGGAAATCAAAAAGCATGTATCCAATAATAGAAACATACATTTTTTTGTGTGTATCTATATATACACACTAAATTTATTTTGTTATTAATATTATTGTAAAATATTACATGTCAATTTCATATTAAGCATTGAAGGTGTGTATTGGAATACTTTGTTTATGATCAACACACACATATAATTGAAATATTATTTGATAGTATTATTCAACTATTTTAGTAAAAACAAAAGATTTTTTTCAATTTCAATTTCTTTATATCTATTTTAATATGGTTGACATTTAAGATTTTTTTATTAATATTTTTTTAAATATCAATGCCAACTCTATGTTGAGCATAGAATGAATTCCACATCGCATTCACATTCATAGTGAGTTATAATTTTTATGTTGAGTAATGTAGGAATTATACATCTCCCTCATACTAGAAGTAGAATGCTAATTACTTTCTCTATCTATATATAAAGTTAATGTGACTATGTTTTATAGAGTGGTTTCAATCTCCTTCATAGTGGGTTGTAGTACCAATTTTATTTTAGATGTCATGTGTAATCTCCATGTTGAGTAGTGAAGGAATTATAGATTTCCCTCATACTAAAAAACAAAATACACTTATTGATGAAATTATATTTTTTTAAACTATCATTTACCTTCTCCCTCCATATATAAAGTTGATGTAATTATGTTATATTTGATGAAAATAGATTTTTTAAACTATCAATTACCTTCTCCCTTCATATATAAAGTTGATGTAATTATGCTCTTTATTGTGCACGTTGAAGTGTTTTCTTTATTGTTAACATTGACATAATTTTTGTTGTTAATATTTATGTTCAATATTTAAAGAAATGTTTTGTTATTAACATTTTTTATTTTTTAATATATTTATTTTAATTAATGTAATGTATATGACAAACAATCCTCACATACTAGAGGTATGACACCTTTTTCATACATATTGCAACTCCAGTTTAAGCATTAAATGGTGGTATTGGATATCTTATTATGATCAACATTCAAATATATATTTTTTTTATTTTCTCTTTCTATATGTACCTATGTATGAAGTTGATATTAAAATATTAATTAGAGGTTTTCGAATATTTTATTCAAACTATCCATTGAAATATGGAAGAAATACAACTAAAAAGTAAAAATATAACCATTTTTTACTTTAAATTTTTTTATATGGAAATTGAAATATTTTATTATGGTTGATATTTATAATTCTTTATTATTAATTTTTTTTTAAATATCACTTTCTATCATGAGCATGGAATGGATTTCACCTCATTCACATTCATAGTGGGTTATAATATCAATATTATTTTAGATGTCATGTATAATCTTCATGTTGAGTAGTGAAGGAATTACACATATCTCTCATACTAAAAAGTAGAGAGCATTTAAGGATGAAATTAGAAATTTTTTATGGAATAGTCTAACTTATAGACAAAATAACATTTTTCATGAGCATTCAGCTATAGAATTTCAAGCAAGAATGTGATTTTTTTTTCTTTAAAATATTTTTTGGATGCATAAATAGATTCAAAACCCTAAAAAACTCATGGGACACATGAATTCTATAGATTAAACAACTTAAACTCAAGCATTTAAAAATCTCTAGAGTATTTTTGTTAAAATTTCAAGCAAGAATGAGATTTTTTGTTGTTTAAAATGTTTTTTTGAATGCATAAATGGATTAAACACCCTAAAAACCTCATGCGAAACTTGAATTCTATAGATTAAACAACTTAAATTCAAGCATTCGAAAATCTCTACAGGATTTTGGTTAAAATGTACCAGGGAAATTTGATGCAGGGCTGGCCCGCATAAACCATGATCTTATTCAATAAAACCTTCTTATAAGAATGCATCTCAATTGACATCTTAAATCCTTAAAATAATCGTGCCCTCTATAAGATCAACCACCATGTTTTCGCTAACTAATTCAGACATAACCTTTTAAAGCAGTGTTCGCAACAGTTTCACAAATGTTATTATATCAAAACCTTCAATGCGCTCCAGATCTATTCAACCAATACTCGAATCAATTCACAGTTATCTCAGTTGTAATAACCCACAGGAATTTGGTATTTTCCCCATGATTTGAGGAGATATCAATCGTTGTTCTGCCTTGGTGTGCCTTCATTCAGCTGAAACTCTCAGTGCCATTCTAAACTCTATAAAGGTAATGGCATCCGTTTAAAGATTGAACTCCACTCATCACTGTCAACAAATTATTGTTTATTCATTTGAACTAAATTGTATATATTGCTTGCCTGCGACCAGGCTCACTGAATGAGCTCCAATTTGTAATTATTGCCTAAGACAGTGCCCCTGCTCTCCTTATGCAAGCACTCCAGGCATGAACACAACATTAAGCATGGTGCTACTGCTCTCCATATGCAAGAATTCCATGCATAACCATTCGACGAAGACCAGACATATCCACCATAAAGTCCTTTGAGGAAAACTACAAAGGCCACATGCCTATGCAGTTCAAGCTGACATGTTACGGTATTGAAACCACACCTATTCGGTCAAATATATGATGTAAACAAATAAAACGACCATCGGTTGCGCCTACGGTTTAATATTATATATATATATACTTATATAATATATCAACAGTAATATTATCCCATTCAATGATTCGTGGGAATATATCCCACCACCGGAACAAACCAGATCCCAACAAGTGGAGGACCTTCGATTGTCGCTAACTCCCAAGTAAACAGCGCATGAACAAACCATGTATTTTAATACAAAACTGATACCATTTCAAACAACTTCAATACTGTGGTCATATATCATGTCAACAACCAACACATTAATAAAAATAGTGCTTCACAATTATTAATTACGCATTCAAGGTATTATACACGCCCTTCACAGTTCGATTGATATTGAACCAATTCAGAATTAACATCCAATTTCTAAAAACCACGCTTATCATATTAATAAACAAATACTTACAAATTTTCCTTGTGGCCAGATCTTCAATGTTCATGGCCCTTACAATTTGCCAAAGGACTTACAACCTTGGCTACCCAACCTATTCTCTACCACACTCTCTCTCACTCTCTCTAATTTTTTATGCCTTTGGGCTTCATTATTTATATTAAAAAAATCCTAAAATCACTCAACTAAAAGCTCTAAGACTCTACATGCAATGCATACATATGGCGAAAAGCATCTTCTCAGCTTTATTCAATCTTTTTCCCAGTTCTAAAACAGAAAAGCTTTCCTTATCACTTAATGGATCTACATCCATTCCTTTTATGCCTAAAAGCTCACCTAGTTTTATTTATTTATTTTGAGCATATCTAATTAAAAGCCTAAATATTAAAGTGACTTGGAATTTAGGAAACTAATTCCACAATTGCATGACCCCTATGTCTATTATTTACAATAATTTCTCCTTTGGGCTGAATACTCCCGCATCAAAATTATTATGAGAAATGGTCATTTCTTATATAAATTAGACTAAGCTATTTTTTATTATCAATACTTAATCTCTCTATATAAATTTAATGTAATTATGTTTTATATAGTGATTTCAATTTCCTTCATAATGGATATGGGTTGTAGTATTTTATGTAATGGTTTCAATCTCCTTCATAGTATCTATATATCTTAAATTATAGTATCTATATATCTTTTTGTTTACTCTGTATAAAAGAAAGATATACAAATATAGATGTTTTGATTTTTATAAAAACATTTCTCCTATTAGAAAAACTACATGAATACTACATCATTCATGTGTATATATCATTTCTCGCATTACATATATATTTATAATCAACAAACTTACTATAAAATAATAATGATAATGCTTGTGTACACTTTATTTAATAATTAGAAACAAAATAGAAGACGTTTATCTCCATCCAATATGATGGAGTTGAACCTATATATTCATTTTAGTAAGACATCCATTTATATCTAAGATCATGGAGTTTAACCTCTAGATTTAACATTTTAGTAAGAAGTTTAGAGAGTATAATTTATACGCAAAATAAATATCCTTTATTGTTTGTATTAGTGAAATTATTAGACTTTATTAATTGTAGATTTCACTGTTTATAAGTTATATATTATATATATCTTTTCGTGGGGAAAGTTATTGTTATATTATTATATCTATATAGATTGTAGAAATTATTTTTATTTTGATATTATAGTTATTACGTTGATTTCTATATAAATTTATTATTTAAATAATTTAAAATTTTAATTATATATTTATATAATTTTAAAATATATTTTTTTATAAAATTTAAATATAATTAGTATAGATTTATTTTAGTTAGTATTTAATAAGTTTTGATAGGGATTAATTTTTTTTAGAGTATAAAATTTGAGATAAAGTTTGTATTTCAAAAGTTTTGATCCCTCTCAATGTGATTCAAGTTAAAATGTATTAATTTTGGCTATATATGTGTGTATGTGCCTGTGCGGGCACGCCCACCATGTTTCAACTCCTTTCTGAATATATATGGAATTCCACATCTCTTTCATTTTGAACAACATACCAATAAAATGTTTGAACCGTAATAAATTTTCTATTTTTTAATATTTTGTATAATATTTGCATAGTTAAAATTGAATTGTTTTTAATTAGATTCCTTTTTGTATTGGAAATCAAAAAGCATGTATCCAATAATAAGAACTTACACCTTTTTCTGTGTGTATCTATATATACACACTGAATTGTATTTTGATTAATATTAAGCATTAAAGCGGTATTAGATACTTTTATATATATTATATAATATATATTTATATATATTATAATTATATATAAACAACTCAAATTTATTTGATAGTTTATTCAACTATTTTATGAAACTTTTACATATTACCCAATATGGAGGAATTATACATTAATTGGAGCTCATACTACAAAAGTAAAAAAAAAGATTTTTTTTCAGATTTCGTTTTTTATTGGAAAATTGAATATTATTTGGACATTTAGATTTTTTGTTTGTTATTAATTTTTTAATTCAATGTCAACTTATGTGGATAGAATGGAATTCCCATCGATTTCGCATTCATAGCGTTATATTCATATTATTTTAAATGTGATGTCTAATCTTTATGTTGAGTAATGTAGGAATTATACATCTCCCTCATACTGAAAAGTAGAATGCAGTTGTAGATGAAATTAGAAAATATTTTATTATTAATTACTTTATCTCTTTATATATAAAGTTAATGTGATTATGTTCTATAGAGTGGTATCAATCTCCTTCATAGTGGGTTGTACCAATTTTATTTTAGATGTCATGTGTAATCTCCATGTTGAGTAGTGAAGGAAGGAATTACAGATTTCCGTCATACTAAAAAAACAGAAAACACTTATTGATGAAAACAGATTTTTTTAAACTATCATTTACGTTCTCCCTCCATATATAAAGTTGGTATAATTATATTATATTTGATGAAATTATATTTTTTTAACTATGAATTACCTTCTCCCTTCATATATAAAGTTGATGTAATTATGCTATTTACTGTGTAGGTTGAAGTGTTTTCTTTATTGATGACATTGAAATAATTTTTTGTTATTAATATTTATGTTCAATATTTAAAGAAATGTTTTGTTATTAACATTTTTTTATTTTTTAATATAGTTATTATTTTATTTATTTAACGTAATGTTATATGACAACATCCCTCGCATACTAGGTTGTAGAGCACATTTCCATGCATATGACAACTCCAACTTAAGCATTAAAGGTGGGTATTGGAATATTTTATTTATGATAAACATTAAAAAATACATATTTTTTACTTTCTCTTTCTATATGTACCTATGTATGGAGTTGATATTAAAATATTAATTAATAGAGGTTTCAAATATGTTATTCAAATATCCATTGAAAATATGGAAAAAACAATAAGAAAATAAAATTATACATTCTTTACTTAATTTTTTATTGGAAATTGAATATTTTATTATGGTTGATATTTATAATTCTTTATTATTAATATTTTTTTTAAATATCACTTTCTATCATGAGCATGGAATGGATTTCACATCATTCACATTCATAGTGGGTTATATATCAATATTATTTTAGATGTCATGTATAATCTTCATGTTGAGTAGTGAAGGAATTACACATATCTCTCATACTAAAAAGTAGAGAGCATTTATGTATGAAATTAGAAATTTTTTATGGAGTAGTCTAACTTATAGACGATAACATCTTTCACCAGAATCTGACCATACAATTTCAAGCAAGAATGTGATTTTTTTGTTTAAAATAATTTTTTTGGATGCATAAATGGATTCAAAACCCTAAAAAACCCATGGAACACTTGAATTCTATAGATTAAACAACTTAAACTCAAGCAGTTAAAAATCTTTGTAGGATTTTGGTTAAAATTTCAAGCAAGAATGAGATTCTTTTGTTGTTTAAATTTTTTTTTTGGATGCATAAATGGATTCAAAACCCTAAAAAAACTCATGGGACACTTGAATTCTACAGATTAAACAACTTAAACTCAAGCATTTAAAAATATCTGCAAGATTTTGGTTAAAATTTCAAGCAAGAATGAGATTTTTTGTTGTTTAAAATGTTTTTTTGAATGCATAAATGGATTCAGCACCCTAAAAAATCCATGGGACACTTGAATTATATAGATTAAACAACTTAAACTCAAGCATTCAAAAATCTCTGGAGGATTTTGGTTACAATGTACCAAGAAAATTGTAGTGAGAAAATGTCATTTCTTATATAAGTTAGACTAAGCCATTTTTTATTATCAATTACTTAATCTCTCTATATATAAAGTTGACGTAATTATGTTTTATGTAGTGGTTTCAATCTCCTTCATAGTGGGTTGTAGTATCAATGTTATTTTAGATGTCATGTGTAATCTTTGTGTTGAATAGTTGAAGGAATTACACATCTCCCATATACTAACAAGTAGAAAGCATTTGAATGAAATTAGATTTTTTTTTTTTTTTTTTTGAGAATTACTTTTTCTGGCTTAATATAAAACTGATGTAATTATATTATTTGATGTAGTTATGTTCTTTGATGTTGGATGGACATTAAAATGTTTTTGTTTAAAATTGACATTTAAATATTTTTTTCTAATTAGTATTTATATCTATATTTTAAAAAAATTGTATTTAAAATTAAAAATATATATATATTTTATTATTTTATTATTTAATATAACACTATACATATTTCCTATATTAAACTATCAAGTTCCTCTCAATACAAAAATATCTTGCTCACACTTACACTATCTGATTGACTCATGAACCATCTTAGTTTTATCTTCTTATTAGTCCGAGCCCCTCCGAGGCTCTAGGGATTATTGCAATATTTTTTTCTATTTTCATTAGTTTGTGAAAACTAAATATATTTAACTCAATGTTTACTATAAACATTTTTTCCTCATCTTTTCCTTAACCTATTATATTTTTCCAGTACCTATTTCAACAAATAGAAAATTTAGACATCTTATTTGGCCTCATATAGAGGCAAGATGGAGAAAAATTTAGGATAAATTTCAATTCATATAGAAAGTTTCAGTTTCATTTAACTAATACTAACATTACTTTGTAAACATTTTATGTTCACGCATTAAGAATATTTCAAGATATATTTTATGTTTAAAAGGGTGAGGATGGCTTACACATGGTTGACACAGGTATAAACACTTTGACTCCTCTTGTCTTCACAGTATTAGTATAACTCCACTTTTCTTGAGGGTATGAGCATAACTAAGAACGTACTGGAAGTAAATCCATAATCTAATGGAAGTAGAGATTGTGTGAAACTTTTTTATACAATGCTTGGAAGTGAGTTTTGTAAGAGAGAATTCTACAACTATATAATTTGTTTTGAAAACTTGGTGTAAATATAGTGGAAATGAACTCTTCATTCCTTATTTTATGTACGGTGCAAGGAGAAAGTGACCACTCCTAAACACAAGCCATTCATAACTTGAGTGGGTGAATAAGGAATGGTGGATGAACAGTTACCAGATGAGAATTTGTTTTCTATTTCTGTTCTCTCCCCATGGTTTGCTGATATAGAAAAATATTTGGTATCAGCATAGTTCCCACCAAACTTGCCCTCCAAGGAAAAGAGCAAGATAGTTAGGAAAAACACCCCCTTCACCTGGATTGGGGGCAATCTGTTCAAACTTGGCCCGAATCAAATCTTGAGAAGGTGTGTAAGGGAAGAGGAAGTTTTTGATATCCTTCTAGCCTGTCATGATGGGCCTTATGGAGGTCACTTTGCAGCAAAGAGGATAGCATTCAAAGTGTTGCAAGCAAGATATTATTGGCCTACTCTTCATAAAGATGTGAAAAATTACATTAGTCACTGTGATCGGTGCCAAAGGATGGGAAAGCCTACTCCAAGAGATGAAATGCCCCTACAACCACAAGTGACTTTTGAGCCATTTGACAAGTGGGGCTTGGAATTCATTGGGGCTATCAACCCTCCTTCAAAGAAAAAAAAGTACATTATTGTGTTTACTGATTATTTGACTAAGTGGGATGAAACTAAGGTGATTAAGGTAGCAACAGAAGAGAAGGTGGTTGAGTTCCTAAGGGAGAATGTATTCTAGAAATTTGGGTACCCTAGAGAGCTAGTCACAAACCAAGATAGCTAGTTTACCTCGAGCATGATTGAAGAACTACTCATCCATCACAAAATCAAGCATAAGACCTCCACTCCTTGTCATCCACAAGCTAATGGGAAAGTGGAGGTGACCAACAGGGCACTGGAGAACATCTTAACCAAGGTAGTGAGCAACAGTAGGAAGGATTGGGCAGAGAGACTAGCTGAGGCCACCTGGGCCTATAATATAACATGGAAGACCACCACTGGATTTACATGCTATGAGATGGTCTATGGGAAAAAGGCTTTTTTTTCCATTTAGTTTGAATATAACACATTGAGGATGGAAGCCCAACTAGATTTGGATCTCAGTCATGCACAGAAAGAAAGATTGTTCCATTTGAATGGCTTGGATGAATTCAGAATGTAGGCCCTCCTACATACAAAGATAGTTCAGCTTGAGAGGAAGATCTGTCATGAAAAACATATCAAGGAGAAGTAATTTCAAGAGGGAGGTTGGGCATTGTTATATGATTCTAGGTATAAAGACTTCAAGGGCAAGCTAAGGACAAGATGGCTCGGACCTTTTCTGGTGGAAAGATGCCATGATAATGGTTCAGTGCAAATAAGAACTATAGATGTAGAAGCCATTCCATTGTTTGTTAATGGACATCGATTGAAACTGTACAAGAGCCCTTTATCAAAGAAAGAGTTCATTTACAATATCAATAATACAATGATGATGGTGGAGCAAGTTCCAGCTCCTCCCTCATCAGGGCACTGAAAAAAGAGAAAAAAGAATAAGGATTCTGGTGAAAACCTCCATGAGGCACTTCAGTCCCATATTTGGGTTGAAAACCTCATGAGGCGGCCTAGATGAGAAAAAAAGAAAAAGAGTAAGAAGATCCCTGGGTGAAAACCTTCCTTGAGGTGCCTAGGGCAGATATCTAGGGTAAAAACCTCTCTAAGGCAACTTAGGTGTTTTATTTTTAAATATAATAATAAAAGATAAAAACATAATTGTTATTTGAAGGCAAGTGAGAAAGGAAATCAAGTAGCAAAGAGAAGATCCAAAGGGAACCCTGCCTCACATATATTCATCTCCTCCACTCCTTATCATGCATCCCTCCATCAATTCCCTTTTTTTTCACTTCATTTCTTCAATTCAGGTAAAGATTGTGTTTTCTATAGGATCCCCTGAATGATAGATTGGTCAGGTCCCCAAAATTAATACTAGACATTATCTAACCAATCACTTCATCCATTAATATCATCCATGCATCCACACACACTCCTACTCCCTCTTTCCATTCATTACAGCATCCTCACAACACCAGCTAACAACATGATCAAGAAATTCTAAGGGAAGCACCAAACATTGCCAAGTGGTAATCCAGGAGCTCTACAGTAGTAGCAGCATCAGATCTCCAGTCACAGACACCTCCAAAAGCCAAGAAACCATAAGCAGACAGCAGAGGAGGAAGAAGAATTACCATGTAGAAAATAGACAACATAGCACCTCTGATCTTTGACAACTGCAGCATGGCATCAAGATCACAGGTAAGTATCCCACTCATGCATGCATGTGCATCATTTGATCAAAAAGTTGTAAAGGTTAAGAGGTAGTTGGTTTGTAAGTGAAAAGGTGGCCAGTTAACTTGGCCACCTCCCTTTAGTCATCACATACAAAGTAGGGTGTCCTCTCACACATGGTTGTAGTCAACTCAAAGAAAAGAGGAGGCGTAGGACAAGAAGTGGTTAACTATGGATTTAACAAATGTGGTAGATGATTACAAGGAGTGGGAATGATGATGTGGTATAAAGGGAAACAAAACATCTATTGCATACATTCATGCATTCCACCTCCTTGAAATTCCATCACTCAAGTAGCTCTCATAACTTTGGCCACCCACTAGAAGCAAGGATCCATCATTCTACAAGAGAATTCCTACAAGAATAGTCTATAGAAGCAGTCTACAAGATACACAGAGGAAGACTACAGGATAGGCAAAGAGGGGTTCAAGAGGGAATATCAAGAGAATTTTCCACTGCCACCATTCTAAAGAGTTAGGATCTAAAAAACCATCCTCATTTACAATTAAATGAAGAAGAAGTCCTCTAAAAAGCTAGTGGATTACATACATAGGAAACTATGTTTTCTCAAGAATTTTCTCATTCCCTCACTCCACACAACAAAATCCATGCCACTATTATAGTTAGAGGGCTCACTATAGATCTCACCCCATATTTCATCAGTAAGGTCACCACACCTCCCCTAGGAATTGCATGGAGAAAAGAAGACAAAGCAGACAGTCAGGTGGCAAAAAGTAAATTATTTTTAGAAGGTGAAGAACCCACAGAGGAACATGATGAAGAAGAAGAGAACGAGGATGATGCTACAATAGAAGAGGAATAAGGCATTAAAACAGAGAAGAAAAAACAACAAGAGGAAGAAGATAAGAAAAATAGAGAGGAAAAAGACATTGAAACAGAGGAGAAAGAACAGAAAGAGACCATCCATCGTAGGATGCCCGCTAAATCCTATACTTTTTACCTCAAAAAAAAATGGTTGCAATTTCAGATTAAAACACTAGCACAAAGGGGCACCATGCCATTTCAGGACTGTAAGTAGCTTATTGATCTTTGTGATCAAAGTGAACTAGAGGATAGGGCCAAAATGGTTGAGTTTTACTTGCAAAACATGGCCCTCACAGAGATGAATATTTGGGATCCTAATGCAAATATAGGAGATCTACAATCAATGGCTTTGGCATCATCGATGAACCATGAGAAGTCAACAGCTACAAAGATGAAAAATATTGGCCAGAGAGGAAAATGAACCTGTTTTTTCATCAGATCTGAATAACCAAATCCTAGGGCCCTAATCAGTAGCCATAATCTAATTGCAAATGATCCTCAACTGTCACCTAGATATATTGTTTCCCAAGAGCAAGCAATTTCACATTTTGAGGATATGTTTAGGCTGCTAAGAGATGATAATATACATGCCTGCTAAAGGAGATGGAGCACGCTGCCACATAGCTTGAAGATCAGCGAATATCACTCCCCTCAAAGGTTGAGAGAGGCACTCAATAGGAAACCTATGTATAAGTAATCAATGCAAAGGTTGAAGGCTAATTGCATAGGCCTAAAACTTAGTGCACCACTACTCCTAGGGATGCTAGAAGGGAGAAAAGAAGAAGAGGAAAAGAGGTAGTGGGAAGAATTAGAAAGGAAAGAAGGCTTCTATGAACAAGAAGAAGAGACCACAACAAAAGCATGGGATGATATAAAGGCTACCAAAGACATTAAGGACATGGACATTGACCAAGTTTCTCAGAGGATGAGAAACACTTCCAGTAAGGGAGTGATGATGAGCCTCGTCATTGGGTAATTATATGGGCCTTAATTGGCCTTAATTCACCTCCTAGCTTAGTCAAACCAACTATTATCACAAATTATTGCATACTTTTGATTATATTTTGTTTATGAGATGAGTTAGAGTTGGATATTTTTCTTTGTAGTCCAATGTGCATGTAATGTAGGGATAAAGGGTAAAAGCAAGGCACTGTGGCAAAGACCTTGGTAAAAACTTGAATGGGACAAGGGAGAGTATAGAAGGTAAATCCTCCGCATTTACTACCCCTTCATTCAAATATTCATCCATCAGCTCGGAGTGAAAATAACCATCACTTTGAAGACTAGAAGACAATCGAGCAAGTGAAAGTGACCAAAACTAGTTTATCTTGAGTGGGGAGCCTAGCCTCCCTAATTGGAAGGAAGTCATTGGAGACTTTAGATGTATAAATAGAGAGGCTTAGGACCTCAGTAGGATTGGGATTTTTGTTGTAAAACTCTACTTTATTTCTGAGTTGCAAGACTTGTGACAGCTTTGTTATGTAATCCATGGTTTTTATAATAAAGATGAGTTTTGTTTTGAGCCAGTATTGAGTCAACTCAGAGGGCTGAAGCTCTTGGGTTAGGGCCCAACCCGAGTAGCCAAAGCTCCTATTTACTATACATGTATGCTAGCATAGATTCCTAGTTTTCATTGTTCATTTTCTTAAGTAGCATAGATTTGTGTTATGTTCATTTGCTTAAGTAGCTTTCTGGTTTTGTTCATTTGCTTAAATAGATGCATTTTCATTATAGTAGCATAGATTAGATCGGTTGTGCTTAAGTTTACTTCTATTTGTGCCTTCTTTCAGTTCATAAGGTAGCTAGAGGAAAAATATCACCATAAAGTTGTGCATAGGTGTCTCGGCCTCATCTCCTCCCTCTGAGACCATGACTTGACGAAGACACCCTTCAGCAACCCCAAAAACACAGGTTTTTGGTTCTCACATGAGTTATGGAGTTTGTAGTTTGATGCGATTACTTATCCACCCTCACTAGTTTTTCCGTCATTTTTCATTTGAAACCATCTTGAGTACATTCTTCATGCATCACTTCCTTGTTGTCCTATCCACAAAAAACCTTCACAATCACTGTCTAATTCATTATTTTCTCCAACTACTAACTCACGTGAACTCTTCCACTTACTTTATGTGCTTTAATATCCACCATCAATCTGTCTCTTGATTTGACGGTTATCACATCACCTCAACACTTTATGCACTTTAAACCCCCACTATCGATATACCTCGCCTAATCCAATGGCTATCACGTCACCCAATCACCAACTAGCTTGGCCAATCTCCATCGTTGATCAGCCCAGCCTGTTCAAACAGTTATAACACAATCTCATGTGGATTATTTCACAACCGTTATCCGCCAGAGAGCACGTGAGAAAAGTGGTTTTCTCATGCTATGTGTTGCACAGTAAGGCTAATCGCGTGAAATTTCAAAATTCTTCTTACGGCCTTGAGGGTGTGTGAGAAACTACTTACTGCCTTAGAAACCTGCTCCACCATTTTCACACGTCTCTTTTTCCGCAATACGATCTCTGTTGTCCATCCTCCAGTTAATCATGTTCATCCATCTCTTGAGTTAATCCATGCAATAAGATCTCAGCCATTCATCACTTCATTACCCTGTTCATCCATCTCTTGACTTAGCCTCTACGATAGGACCTCAGTTGTTCATCCTGTGTACTCACCTTGTTCATCCATCTAGTCACTTAAGCCTTCACGATAATATCTTCGTCGTTTATCTTCTG
Organism: Pinus taeda; assembly: GCA_000404065.3. Taxonomy (NCBI): domain Eukaryota; kingdom Viridiplantae; phylum Streptophyta; class Pinopsida; order Pinales; family Pinaceae; genus Pinus; species Pinus taeda. Next base: position 171,681 of record APFE031309249.1, on the reverse strand, counting down.
TTCATTGATCAACCCAAGGATCCCTATGCACTACTGCGTCCTTATGTCCTCCTCTCATTGATTTAAACCTCCGATTTCTCTTACATCTTAGTATAGTTTGATGACCTTTAACTTTGCAACTTAGATAGCAACATTAGGTTAGTAATTGATTAAGCAATTTTTCTTAGCATAGCTATTTAATTGGTTAATTAGGTTACGGTGTGGTTTGGCATTACATGCCGGTTTCTTCATTACTGTAGTAGAGTAGCTCTCTCGTAGAATAGATTTTCTCTTCTTCAATCAAATAATTAATCTTCTTGTGACCCTATAGAAGTCTGGAATGGGACCCTTGGGGTCTCTTGCCAGATGAGCAATGACAATAGGCTATACCTTCACTTTTACTTATGCATATAGCACTGTCACCTCCAAGTTTGTATGAACCTCGAGTTGATAAGTAAAGATGGTAGCCCTGGGATTTGTAATATTTTTGTTGCAATACTGAGGCTCATCAGCATCTACTTCCCCCATATCATAATATAAGAATTGTTGAATTAGGTGCTTAGTGATGCGGGATCTTCGACTATGTGATTGAACTGCAACAGTGACTAAGTACGGCACTACCTTGTCATGAATGCTTGAGTTGATGTTGAATGTCAAGGGGACCAATGACATTATTAGGAAATAATGGTTCTCAATGTGCCACTTGACGATATCCCTATTAAGGGAGGGAGTATCCAAGGTGCTACCTCTTTCCTAGAATATATTTGTTGAAGTCGATAGGAAAGGGATGTCATTAGCCCGACATGGTGAGTAAGGAAACCAATGTGAGATATGAACATATTGTAATAACTTGGGACAAATACTCATGATAGCAAGGGCTATCGATGGAGGATACAGATAGTTATTTTGAGGTCAGAGCTACAGTGACAGTCAAAAACATGATTTTTGATGATCCTAGAAACTGTAGGATTTCTAGAATGGATGTAAGTGATTTTTTTCTAGATGTGAAAAATGGGGGTGATTTTCTGATGAGTTGTGACCAAAGGTGATTAGAGACTACAAGTGGGCGAAGGCCATGAATTGTAAAAATAAAATGTCGATGGCAGATTTATTTTTTTTTCAAAAAATCTTTGTACACTTGCTAAAAGAATAGGGGTTGGATTGGATAGTAACCTGTGTGAGGGTGTAATGTATCTGTTGAGGGTGGGGGGCCCATTGGTTGGTCTCTGTGTCGGGTGGATGAGGCAGGTGAAGAGGTACAAATGGGCTATGTGATGTGGGTGAACGATAAGCCAAATGTAGGACACGAAGGTGCATCCATTAATATTTTGGGAGGGCTTGGGAAATGGAGTGAATGCATAATAAATGCGGCATAATGAGGCTAAACGTTTAGATATGCATGTTAGATGGTTCCTAGGCTAGAGTGAGTGGTCATGGCTCCTTTGTGTGAAGAAGGATCTACAATGATGAAGGGAGCCATGGGGTGGGGGGGGCTTCTATCAACCAGCATGAGTGCTTATCATGTAAAAGTGTGATATGGTGATAAACATGGTCAAGATTATGGATCTTATGGTGCATTTTGGAGAAATGATGTCAAGATATGCAAATCATTTTAGGGGAAAGCCTATCATGCTGAGTGCAGGATGATACCTTCTCTCTTTTCACTTGTCGAGTTGTTGGTTGAAGCTAACCATGTGTGAAGTTCCTGCAATGGATACAACCAAAACCTGAAGTGAATGCATCATTCAATACATACATATACAATGAATTTTATGGACTTAGAGAGCTAGAAAAGAACCTAACATGTCCAATAGGCTGATTCTTTTTATTTTTTTTATTTACTGCAACAAAGGGTTCCATGATGAAGATGTTGTGGGACTGATCTTCGTGTCTCTTTCAATTTTCTCAATGCAGATCCCATGCTTCTCTAATGTACCCCAAGAGATGGAAAAAGGGCAATAGATAGGGCCAAGTTTCCCAAATATCAATCATTTATATTGCTGAGTTGTGGAGGTTAGAGATCTTTCCTGGAGCATTTCTTGTCGTTGCTATCATCTTGTGAACCCAAGATTCACGTGGAGAGAGACATGTGAGGGCTTGAGACCTAGACTTTATGATTTTGAGTCTTTTATATTAGGTAGGCCATATAGGGGTCCCCTGTATGGTCTTTCTAATCTCAACCTAGGTGACTGTATGAGCAAATCTCGTTGAGCCACACGGTCTTCGCGCAAAATTTGAGTTTTGCGCAAAGAACCCATGTGAAAGGAATACTCAAATGTGTGTTACGCACATTTGAGTTTTGGGTTTGTGTGATGAACCCTTTCAGAGCTCATCACACATTTCCTAATATTTTATGTCTTATGTGTGTGCATGTATGAGATATAGATGCATGTCCTGTGCATTCTCGAGGATAGGCATGTGCACCATGCACTTATGTAGGAGACAAGCGCGAGGTGGGGGGAAATTTTGTTTTTTACCCGATGTTTTATTATTTAAGGACCTAAGGGGTTCTATTTTCTATCTTGTGGCATCCTGGGTGGCAGGATGATTTGGAGAGAGTGAGACTGGGTGCTTCTTCGGACTACTATGTCGTAGGATGTTGGAGTGAGGCATTAACTAGCATAGTGGGGGTTACTGAAGTTTCTTCAGAACCCTTTGATGAGGTCGTAGGACAAGTACCTGTGATATTTGGTTAGCTATTGGGATGTGGATTGTTAGGTGATGATTATCCGTCATATAGATATCCTGATATCAATGCAGACCAACATCTATTTCATCACTATATTGATGCCACAAAGGGAGGTGCTTTCCTATCAACTTTCAGGAGGGGTTGCTAGCAGGAGGGTTTGGGATGAAGGGCACTATGTCCCTAACCCTATTTTAGATGGTTGTGTGAGGATCACAATAGTGTTGGATCTAGTTGAGTGAGTAACGCTGGCTATGATCATCAAAATGGTGGGGTAGGCATCCCCCAACTAGTGCTCAAGGTTGCATGTATTAGTTTTGTAGCAGCTACAGGCAGGGGCGTTCTTTGATGGGGCATGAATTTCGAATCAGGGGATGATGTCTCAGCTTAACTGGGTTCATAATTTCATGTTGAAGAGTTTTTGTTATGGGAGTGTACTTTGTAGCATACTCTATGACTGGGTGGTTATGTTTTTCCCTATTCCTACAGTACGAATGGGGCCTCATTGGGAGCCTCACATGAATGTTTGGGGATAGGTGATGTCGAGGGAGGGAAGAGGAGAGATGGGTCATTACTGGGATGATGTGGTACAACGTTGGTTTGATACCAACCCCCATCTAATTTTGGACTACTCGTACCACGGAGTTGACTTTCATGGAGATCCAAGGATGGGGTTTCCTGCATGTGCTGCCTGGGGAGTAGCATACATATGTTTGGTATTTTTTCATTTGTATACATATGTGTTTTTTCACGTATTTATGATTTATGATGATATTGACTCCACGCTTATTTTACTTGCATATGCGGGGTCGGGGGGAAGTCCATTGGCCTATCTGGTTGGCCACGATCTAATACACATGGGCGTTGTGGGGTGCACACCTATTCCTCAGAGACCCCAGGTACCGAAGCTACCACCTTCCCCTTGGTGTGGCTCAGAGCAACTGATGCAACAATGTCATCATGAGATTGGCAGGCCCTCTAGAGAGGGGACTATCAATATAGAGAGACAAGTTGCATGAGCTAAGGAGGCTAAGGCATGATGAAATTATACTAAGGAAAAGTTACAAATGTATCATGACTCCTGGGGATGGGTGGAGTCCATGATCATAGGTGTGCCCTTTGAGGGATGGGCTCACCTTCCAGAAGTTGTGTTGAGATGATGATATCCCAGGAATGGGAGCATCAGTCAACTTTGGGCTGTTTTGCTATGGTGGCGGCTATATCAGGCCTAAGCTTGGCTTTTGATGCGGAGATTGGGCCACCAAGGCCCTAGGGAAACTAGCCATGTATTTTTTGTTATTTGGTCGAGATGATGTACGTACCAGGGATTTCACCCATTTTTTGAGGATTTTCCCTTGTATTTTTGATGACTTATTCTTCTTGGTCATGGGCCGGTGATTTTTTGTACTTGTATATATTTTTTATGTATATACGAGGCTATTTTTGGTGGCTCTCATGATGTGATACATGCATCCATACTTATTGGTGTATTTATGCAGTTATGTTTCTAGATGTATATTGTGTTGATTCTTTGATATATCTTTATGGTTATATATATATGATGCATGCTAGTCTAGGATTTGATTAGTGATGTGATCAGCTATATGATTTTGATCTCTGGGTATATGTGTAAATGTGTTTTGATCGAAATATCTAGCTAAAATTTGTGCATGAAAATACTTTGGAAAGATACATGGATCACAAACTTGGAACATCCTATTTAACTACGATACCATGAGCTAGGAATTAAGGAATATATGCAGGTGACAGATACCTAGGCAGTGGGAATCAACCAAGAGGCCTATGATGGAATCATATTATTCTTGATTGTTGGTGGCCGACCTGATACAAATTCCATTAAAGAAGCGAGCTATCTGGTCAGGATAATATATGACCCATGCTACAGCAATAAGATTTTGCAACCATCGAGATGCACTGCAATCGAACTCGTGGTGATAAGATGGAAGAAGATCCATCTGTTGACATGAGATGAGAGAGCGATTTTTAGAATACATCCATGATGAGATGATCATCATAAACAATAATTCATTATACATATATTCTTACTCTAACCTTTTATGGATGAAATTTTTTTAGGTGGAGACCATTGATGAGATTTTTTAGGCAAGTCTCGTCGAGCTTTGATAGTATGTATGCCCCCTTGTGGAGGCAATGCTTGATGATGTATGGGCCCTTCCAAAGGGTTTCAAACTTTCCAAGTCCTATTGTTTCTTGGGAAACATCGTAGCAGAGGACGAACTCTCCCTCGGTGAATGTCTGAGGGGTGATGTTGCATTCAAACGAGGCCTTGGCCCTCTTTTCGGTGGATTCGTTGTTTTTGAAATTTGTGTGGTATAAAGGTATAAGTTGTGCTATGGGTAGGGTTTCTCTAAATTGGTTTGAAGCTAACTGAATAGATTGTATGAGAGGTGGTGCGACTCATGGCATGGGATGTTGATGCCTCATTGTTGTTGTGCAACAGGATATCTTATGGAGGTATCCATCTCTCGGGAAAGGTCTTGTTATGGCATGGCCTATTTGTGTGGATGGTTTTAGTGTTTCTCTTGTTTCACAAAACTGTGTAAGGTACTAACAATTCCTCGTGTGGTGGAATTGAGATCATATGCAACAATAAATCACATAATCTTTTCTTGGTTTAAGAGGTGCTTATAGGGGATGTGGGCCACTAAACAGAATATGCCATTGAACTTAATAAGTTTGTGACATTTATTGATCAAATGGTTGGGTTTGTCCCATAATGCACATGTGATGGGTGAATTACTTTACCAGGTGGTTTTTTATTGCTTTTGGCCTAGTCTAGAATGGTGATGGTGATGGGAGGTGAAATAACAGAGGCCTAGCCTTCTTTTCTCCTCAAAGACACATAGGACATCTAGGGGTCCTTATTCACCGGGTGGGGGGATGGGTTATGTGGATTTTGTATCTGAGTCCAATAGATAAGGATTTTTCTTTATGAATTTACATATGAAATTCAATGTTTTGCGGAATTGGGGAAGGTGAGGGCACCTCCTTTTGTGATGGTTCTCCTTGCATATAGTTCATATATGGTGTTGATGCTTGGGTTTTCTTCTTTGAGCCCTTGGGTGGTTGGGTGACCTAGTAACATGTCCATAAGTATGGGCAGAAATTTACTGGATGAGTAGGCTCATCAAATATAGCACATGGTAAAGTAGAGGAGGGGAATTGATGCTTATGTTGCCTCTGTGTGTTGTAGGAAGGTGTAGAGCTAGAAGCAACCTCTTATTGAATGTAAAAGATGTTCTGACACTTGTCCTCCTAAGTAGGTGGGATTGCTGCTATTGGCCTGGATGAGAAATTTGAGTGTCTCTTGGAGTTGAGGGATATTAGGACAATGATGAGTATAATGTCAATATTTATTACATATAGTGCACGCATGTTTGGTGCATACTTCATTTTTACACAAGGGTACAACTTTCACTCCTTTTGGCGGAGCTAGGGCTACCAATGTTTTAAAGGCATTCATGATTGTTTTTAACTTGTAAGTCGTGGAAAATATGATTTGGGTGCCCAAATTCCTCACATAACACGTAGGGTTGCATGGTCCTGGAGGAGTTGGAAGTTTCTCCTTTTTTACCGTTTTGTTTCGCCCTTCTGGTAGCTCCAGTTGTGGTAGGTGCAGGGTGGTTTTGAGTAGGGTTGGTCCCCTAAAGTGGAGGTACAAGGAAGCTTCCTTCCTTCATCTGTCTTGTCTCAGCTAACATGCTCATGGGGACTAGGTACGAAACTGGTATTACAAGAGCCTTATTTGGTAATGTGAAGGTTTCCATGGTTTGGTGTGAGACAAAATCGAGTGGGGGGCATAAGGGGTTTGCGTAATGGCTTGAGGTAAAGTACTAAATTCTTCAGTTGCAGGGGGTGGGGTGTCTGGAACTTATTATGGGGTTTGGGTGGTGTTTGATGAAGTCATCATGCACACCGATGCTTTGGTACTTGGGACAAGATCTTGTCTTACCGGAGGGTCTCCTGGGAATGTTCCTAGGAGATTTGATGGCTTAAACTGGCTCAGACGAAGCTCAATGTAAGTCGTGATCACTTCATGGGAGGATGAGACTAAGTGAAACACTCCATATGGAGTGGGTAATATTTCCTTTTCATAGTATGTGAGTTTTAATGATCTTTCCTTCATGGGGGAATGTCATTATTATGAACACCAATGAGGTAGCTATGAGCATTTCATACATATAACTCCGTCCTAGAAGGATGTTGTAATCTAATTGGCTGTCTAATAATTCTATGTCTATTAATATAGTTTTTCCAGCCAATCTCACTGGTATGCTAGGGTATAAACCAATGGGAGCAGAAGGGTGTTCGTCATATGCTCTGAGCATTATGTTAGAAGGCTTAAGTTCAGGGGATATTAACTTCTACCAAACAGATTTGGACATGATGCATGTGGAAGCCCCTTTGTCAGCGATGCAATGTTGGATGCTTATATTCTAGACTGAGATAGGGATTTGGAAAGTGATGACTCAAGGCAGATGTGGAGTAGCTTTGTCCAAGTTAAAGACCATGAGGTGGGAATCGGATGGGTCGATTGTGCCTAGAGTAGAAAGTAGGGCTTTCCATTACGTTGGGCATGTCTAAAGGACTTCAAGCATTGACATAGTTGATGGTGATTGAGCTAAGTCATTGAATATGCTATAACTATGGGCATCTTTTGAATTGTTCCCTACGCACTGTAAGGGTCCTTTGACCATTTTATGCATGGAATCTATGGAAGGTCGTGTGATGGTCAACAATCTAGTAGGTATGGTCGTAGCCGAGGTGGATGGATTGGGCTTTAGGGGGAGTCTCATAAGTCCGATTCCTCATTTGTAAGAGGATGTCTTCTCCTGTCATGAATATATCATGGTTAGGATAATTATTGAGGTTCCCTCCATATGAGTGAGTTTGGGGAGTTTCTTGTTGTGTGCTAACAATTCCTTGATGGGGGAAGGGGTCATACATGACTGTAGTTTGTTAGTCGCCTTGCCCCCTACTATCTTGTATCATTTTCAAATAAAGAAGTTGAGTAAAATGATGGGTATAATGTTCATACTCCCCACAGATAACACATGCACGATTAGTCCAGACACTAGTGTTCTTGCCTTGTTTCTACGAGTTATTGTTGGTCATACCCTGGTTTTGGTTTTGATTTGGATTATCCTTTCCCGATGCCCTTGGGGGTTGCCACTGATTGTTTCCTCCCTACTTGGGTTTTCCCTTTGGGTTATTTTTAGGTTTTTTCTTAGCACCATTAGAAGGATTAACCAAATTCGGTTATTCTTCTGATTGTTACGGTGAAGCGAGAGAAGGTTTCACTAGATTAACCTGCGTATTATTTTGCATTTGCATGATATTCTATTACGGTGCTTGGAAAGGATAATATTGTTTTTGTGTCCCTGGTTAATGTATTGATTTGGGGGAGAAAAGGTCTTATGCATGCTCTAGGAGGAGTATTGATTTCCCTTAGGGGAATGATATGAGCCTCCTTGCAGGGGTTGGTATTGGTTAACCCTATTGAATATATTCTTGATAGATGTAGGTTGACCATTATAATACCTTGTATTTTTAAATGGTGGTGTAGCACCATATGATGGGCCATTAACTAGATACGTAGGGTATTAATAATTATTGTTGTGATGTCTTTGGGATAGGGCCCGAATTACTACGTCAGTAGTATTAGATTTTCCTGTGATTTCTCGATAATACTGCTAGTGTGAGGCATCTCGGAGCATGTGATAAATGTATGGAGTTGACATTAAAATATTAGTTTATAGAGGTTTTCAAATATTTTATTCAAACTATCCATTGAAATATGGAAGAAATACAACTAAAAGTAAAAATATAACAATTTTTTACTTTAAATTTCTTTATATGGAAATTAAAATATTTTATTATGGTTGATATTTATAATTCTTTATGATTAATATTTTTTTTAAAGATTACTTTCTATCATGAGCATGGAATGGATTTCACCTCATCCGCATTCATAGTGGGTTATAATATCAATATTATTTTAGATGTCATGTATAATCTTCATGTTGAGTAGTGAAGGAATTACGCATATCTCTCATACTAAAAAGTAGAGAGAATTTATAGATGAAATTAAAAAAAATTTATGAAGTAGTCTAACTTATAGATGAAATAACATTTTTCACCAGAATCCGGCCATACAATTTCAAGCAAGAATGTGATTTTTTTTGTTTAAAATACTTTTTTGGATGCAGAAATGGATTCAAAACCCTAAAAAACTCATGGGACACTTGAATTCTATAGATTAAACAACTTAAACTCAAGCATTTAAAAATCTCTGCATGATTCTGGTTAAATTTCAATCAAGAATGAGGTTTTTTGTTGTTTAAAATGTTTTTTGAATGCATAAATGGATTCAACACCCTAAAAAACTCATGAGACACTTGAATTCTATAGATCAAACAACTTAAACTCAAGCATTCAAAAATCTCTACATGATTTTGGTTCAAATATACCAGGAAAATTGTCGTGAGAAAATGTCATTTCTTATATAAGTTAGACTAAGCCATTTTTTATTATCAATTAGTTAATCTCTCTATATATAAAGTTGATGTAATTATGTTTTATGTACTGGTTTCAATCTCCTTCATAGTGGGTTGTAGTATCAATGTTATTTTAGATGTCATGCGTAATCTTTTTGTTGAGTAGTTGAAAGAATTACACATCTCCCATATAATTTCAAGTAGAGAGCACTTGAATGAAATTAGATTTATTTATTTTTTACTGTGAATTACGTTTTTGCGCTTAATATAAAATTAATGTAATTATATTATTTGATGTAGTTATGTTCTTTGATATTGGATGGACATTAGAGTGTTTTTGTTTAAAATTGACATTTAAATAATTTTTTCTTTATTAATATTTACATCTAATATTGAAAAAAAAAATGTGTATTAACATTTTTTAATTATTATTATTTTATTATTTAATATAACACTATACATATTTCCTATATTAAACTATCAAGTTCCTCTCAATACCAAAATATCTTGCTCACAGTTATAATATCTTATTGACTCATGAACCATCTTAGTTTTATCTTCTTATTAGTCCCTGCCCCTCCAAGGCTCTAGGGATTATTGCAATAGTTTTTCTATTTTCATTAGTTTGTGCAAAATTAAATATACTTAACCCAATGTTTACTATAAATAATTTTTCCTCACCTTTTCCTTATCCTATGACATTCTTCTAGCACCTATTTCAACCAATTGAAAATTTAGATGTCTTATTTGGCCTCATATAGAGGCAAGGTGGAGAAAAACTTAGGATAAATTTCAATTCATATAGAAATCTTCAGTTTCATTTAACTAATACTAACATTACTTGGTAAACATTTTATGTTCACGCATTAAGCATATATCAAGGTATATTTTATGTTTAAAAGGGTGAGGAGGGCTTACACATGGTTGACATAGGTATAAACACTTTGACTCCACTTGTCTTCATAGTATCAATATAACTCCACTTTTCTTGAGGGTATGAACATAACCGAGAACATACTGGAAGTTAATCCATAATGTAATGGAACTAGAGATCGTGTGCAACTTTCTTATACAATGCCTGGAAGTGAGTTTCGTCAGAGAGAATTGCTACAACTATATAATTTGTTTTGAAAACTTGGTGTAAATACAGTGGAAATGAACTATTCATTCCCTATTTTATGTACGATGCAGGGAGAAAGTGACCATTCCTAAATAGAAGCCATTCAAAGAGCACCATAATCACTTGGAATGATAGCACCAAATATACAAATGGGACATATTACTCAAAAACCTTATTCTTTGTATAGAGGAAGGAAACGAACCCATGCAACTCTCTTTATATTCTTATCATGGTGTATTGAACCTGAGAAATGGGTTGAGAGGAAGGGCATTTCTTATCTATTAAAATATGAAGATGCAAACAATATTTGTTGAGCAAGACAAACTAGTGTGGCTTTCATACCTGATTCTAGATGATATGATATTATCATATTTATGAGATTATTACGTCTCTATGTATATATGTGATGTCAGTCTTGCTATCTACTACTAAAGGCTTGTGACTTGATTAGATAATCCTTGTTGCAAAATCTCTATGACACTGGCATTACCTCTGCACCACCCATGACCATGAGGACTTATTCACCATACTACTCTTTGTGCCCATGCAAGCTTTAGATGGAAATTATTATTACACTGAGTTTATACAAGCCCTGCAATTTGTATAATTCATAAGAAACTATAAAAAACATAGTAAATGTCCATCAGTATATGATTATGCATGAGAAATAAATGGAATTTTCCAAATCTACATGACATGGGTGATTATATGCCATGTTGCTTTAGAGATTGAAAATTTATGGCCAACTATAATGACGGGTCACTCTCGGTCCTCTGACGACTGAGGCTAGAGTTTGATAATGAAGCTCTGTTAGGTGGGACTGTAAGGTGTCTCCATGGAGTTGGAAAGATTGTTGGACTTGTGTCACCAAGGGCAATGCAACTGGAATTGCTTTTTCTGTCTATTGTGGTGCCAGATTATCCTTTACTTGCAAAGAAGAATTCTTATTAGAGAGTGGCTCTCTTTACTTGCCTATCCTTTCAACTTATAGACCAGGGTTTCACTCTCTATCATCCACAATGCCACCATATATTACTAAATTTCCCAGTCATTTACCAAGTAGAAATGCTAGTAGCAGTAGTTTCTGATGAGTAAATGTGAGATTTCCCTCACTTTACGCTTTCTTATGGTTGGTTGCTCACTCACTTGATTAAATAAAGTGATTTGGTCAATACCAGTGTCTGTGTCGATCTTGTCTCATGCCCTCCTTCTCATGTCTACAATGAATACATCAAAGCGATTGTTGGTCTGCAACATTAACTAATGGAGTACCAGAGACCAACACTTCTCATTGTGAAAAGTTGTAACTTGTAGGTTGTGGTGAGTCATTTACCAAGTAGAAATACTAGTAGTAGTAGTTGTTGATGAGTAAATGTGAGATTTCCCTCACTTTAAGCTTTCTTATAGCTTGTTTCTCACTCACTTGATTAAATAAAGTGATTTGGTCAATACCAGTGTCTGTGTCGATCTTGTGTCATGCCCTCCTTCTCATGTCTACAATGAATACATCAAAGCGATTGTTGGTCTGCAACATTAACTAATGGAGTACCAGAGACCAACATTTCCCATTGTGAAAATTTGTAACTTGTAGGTTGTGGTGGCTCTTCAATAGATAAAACACGTGAAATGCATGCAACACCCCATGATAAGTCCTTTCTTTTCTTTAATTTTATTTTTTGTGTTATTTTTTAAATTAAATTTTTAAACTTTTAATTTCAACCATTATTATATTTGTGGGCATAAATTAAAAACAAACCAACATAATGTTGTTGTTTCTTGGAAATATGTATGCAGAAGAGACCATGCTACATAGACATGACTATTTTTAATGTTTTTTCTTCCTCCTTGATACAAAACGCTATCTAATATAAAATAAAATTTTGAAGTAGGATTTCCTATACTAATATGCTTTCCAAACAATCTATGCCTTCTTTGATGCCTAGATCATATAACACGATTAAGACGTTAATAAAATTAAACTTGTTCAAATTTGAACATTAAAGTATATTATAATTCTCTTTGGATCGTCTTGTAATTAAAAGGATAGAAAAGAACCTAATAAAATAGACCCCTTCGATATAGGAAGCAAGAACAACTATTCCCCAATTCATTGATCCCAATGAGTTATGTCGCCTATGCCTTGTGTAATTAAAGACATAAAAATCATTAATAAATAGAGCTTGGGGTCTAGTCTTCTCTAATAACCCATTCTAGTGACAATCCAAGGTCAACCTTATGACAAATAAATATCGTTAGCCATATATTTTCTTCCTATCTCACTCCCAATACTCCTAGTCCTACTACCCTCCAAGCATTATTTTTTCTTGGAGTCCTATTTCACTTTTGGACAGGAGTTTTATCAAATCCCTTTACTCTCTTAGTCATAGGAAGGCACACTACTACTTTCTTCCTACGTGCTAGACTACTTTTACTCGTCTTTAAAGAGGAACTTACTTATTACTACTAGGGCTTTTAGAGACTTTTAGAGGAACTTACTGCAATAATACCTCTCATGAGCCCTCACCTACTTAGACTCATTCGATACTCCTCCTATGAAGTCATTTTTAGTCACCACTCCTTTCCTACTTTATTTTCCTAGTTAATTGCTCGTAGTCTTTCCTACTCCTACTACTCATGCCTAGTCTACTGCTAGTTTTTACCCTTTACCTTTATAAGATTTTATGCTTTCCTACCTTTATCTCTACATAAATATGTCAATACACACCCCCAATACACAATATATCATTATGGAACTTTAACCTACCTTAAAACGCAAGAAAATGTTAGTTTATCCTAGCATTGAGCATTTTCAATTTTTCTAAAACAAAATTTCCACCATTCGATTTATTGTCTTTAGAAAATTCTTTTTACAATTTCCTTGTTGCTAACAAGTTGATCCGTACTTTTACAGGAATGAAATAGAATACAGATACAATCATAAACACAGAGGTGCAATGAAAATGAAACGTTTTTCATTAATATCAAAGAGCTAAAATATGTTTACATACAAAATGGAAATAAACTAGCTCAGGCGATGGTAGCTTATCTCTGAGAAGAGATGTGGTGGCTACATGCCTATGAATTGTGTTACAATGAGGCTCAAGTGCCTTTTTATTATTAAACAACAACAAAAAACCCTAAACAACCAAAACCATAACCCCAGGTGATGGAATGCCAAGATTTTGTGGGCCCCATTAGGGTTAGTTGGGAAACCAACTTCCTAGGGTCATAACTTGGTCATATGATCTCCATTTCGTGCGTATAATACCTTGTTAAAAATATAATGCACAATACTACAATATTTTTTATATGACCTTTTCAATGGCTATGGGCTTGCTACAAACCTCAAAAAAATGTCGATTAGGGGGGTCAAAACAGTGTGAGAAGTTCAATATCCAAAAAACTGCTCAAAATAGTAAATATTGCTATAATCAAGGAAGCAGATAAAACCAAATAGATGTAATGTATAATAGGTGGGTGGCCACCTATATCCACCTAGATTAGTCCTACCCCATTAGGAATCAATGGTCCCCATTGCGTGCAGAGCCTCCATGAGAAGAGGAAATTTTTGTTGAACCTTGTCCCCTGGTAAACCACTTGCCCCAATGAAGGATTTGGCCTACTTTGACAACTCGATATAGTTGGATCCTATGTTGGTGAGTGTTCTTGATATGTTTATCCATGATATTATCAATTGTGCCATTGTTTATGCTTCTTGGGTTGAGCTATGCTGGTGTTAGCTGCTAAAAAACGTCATATGTGTCCAACTATGGGGGAAAGTATCATCGTAGTCAGTCCACATTGAATACTGGGTGAAATCCAAGGAATGGTGGAATTCTAAGCTCGAAGGCATTATCCCTTATATCGTTATTGATGGTGTACATCCCATATTGGAGCAGGAGAAATTTGCGGTGGGATATAGAGAGGTGCTCCTTCTGCAAATGTAATCAAACTTTGTCACCCACCTAGAACTTGTGTGACACCTAATGTTGATCATGACGTTGCTTGTACTTAACATTGGCTTTTTCCAATATTTCATGAACCTATTGGCACATGTTCTAAATTCACTCAATGAAGTTCTTAGCCCCGTCAGCTTCAGCCTAGACATGGGTCAAATCTACTTGAGTAGCTACAAATGGTATGGCCACATTAATGGGACATAGTGGTTGGAATTCCAAACCAACTTGAAAGGGGATGTAACCAGTTGAGCTATGGAGATCTTTGTTGTAATTATTTTGGACATAGGAAAGGTTTTCATCACATGTTTGGATGCTTCGAGTTGTACATGCACAAAATGTGCATGATCATCGTGTTAATGACCTCCGTTTGGGCATCAGTTTTGGGGTGGAAGGTTGCGGACTTAGTGAGTTTGGTATCTAGCATCAACCAGAGGCTCGACCAAAATGTAATAAGGAACCATTATCCTAATCTAAGATAATGGACTATGGGATCCCAAAGTGTATTCACACTGATTCAAAGAAGAGATTAGTAATGTCTTCCACTGTGATACTCTTCTTATAGGACACCAAAATGGCCATCTTAGAGAATTTGTCGATGACCATGAAAACATAGTCACTGTAATGCTTAGTAGAAGGAAGGCTTGACATGTAATCCATGGAGATGGATTCTCAATGCCAACTAGGAGTAGGTAGAGGAGTATATAGACCTTGCTTCTTGATAGTCGATTTGGAGATGGTGCAGGTAGTGCATGATCTAATGTACTTCCCAACATCTTGTCGAAGTTTTCGCTAATAAAAATACTTTTGTAGCACTTCCACTGATTTTTCTACTCCGAAATGTCCATTGACCTGACTCTAGTGCACCTCCCAAATCACCTTGGCACTTTCACTTGAAGGAACACAGAGGTGTCCCATGTGGCATAAAATTGCACCTCGCAGGTGAAAGTCAAGAACTTTCTTACCTTCTAGAAGCATCTAGTATGTGTTTCTAAATTATGGATCACTCTTGTAAAGATGTGGCCACCCCAAAGTATCATTTCCACAAGAGTTGATTATAGTGGTCAGCGTTATGAGTAATGACCGTTTGAGGCAGTCTGCAACATTATTGGTGATGTCCTTCTTATACTTAATGTTCAAATGGAACTGTTGTAGGTATCTCGACCATTTTTATGATGATATCTTTGCAAATTTCCTTGTGTCTATATGAACTACATGGGTTGGTGGTTTGTGTGGATGGTCGTTTCCTTCCCCATAATGTAATTCTTCCATTGTCGTCAGGCTTGCCCAATTGAATACATCTATTTGTCATAGGTGGGATACTTTTAGACTATGTCTGAAAGTTTCTCACTGTGATATGCCACTGGATGCCCCTGTTAACTAAGAACTACACCAATAGCATAACTGGAGCCATTTGTCTCAATCTCAATTGGTTGTTATAGGTCTGGTAATGTGAGCATTGGTGCAAAGCAGAGGTGATGCCTCAACTCGTAAAATGCCTTCTATTGGGATTCATACCAAAAGAAATTTTATTTTTCTCCACCCTTGGTAACTTGACTCAAAGGCCAAGTGATATGAGAGAACCCCAAAACAAACCTACAGTAGAAGTTAGAAAGGCCCAGAAAGTTGCAGACCTCTGTTAGAGTGGTTGGGGCTAGGAAATCCTGAATAAATTGAATCTTTGTTGAGTCCACATGCACATCCCCCTCATCAATGATGTACCCCATATATTGAACTTGGGTCATATCAAAAGTGTATTTCTCCAAATTGGCACACAATTTGTGTTGTTGTAGGGTTTGGAGGACTTGTTAAATATGGTGGAGGTTCTCTTCCCAAATTTGGTTGAAGATCGGAATGTCTTCCAAATACACTACCACGAATAAGTTGGTGAAGGGTTGCAAGATGTCATCCATCAGCCTCATGAAGGTTGTGGGGGAATTCATTAACATGAAAGACATGATTAACCATTTGAAAAGGCCCTCCTTGGATTTGAAGGCAGTCTTCCATACATCTGAGGATTCGATTGGTACATGGTGATAACTAAACTTTAAGTCAAATTGTTGAAATATTTTCCCCCTTGACCTACACCAGAAGGTCATCAATTTGTGGGATTGGATACATATTCCAGACAGTAACCTTATTTAGTGCCTAATAGTCAATATAGAGTCTCTAGGTCACATCCTTCTTTTGTACCAACATGATCAGGCTCCCACAGGGTGATGAACTTAACCTAATGTGCCCTTTTTGCAACAACTCCTGAATCTACCTCTTGATTTCATTGTTCTCCATAACATAGCTTCAATAAATCATCATGTTAGGTGGTGGCATGCCCCAGGGTTAGAGTGATGGAGTGCTTGAACTGACAGTGTAGGGGTACCCCTATGGGTGAGGTGAACATGTACATGTACTTGTTCACAACCTTGTCCATATATTTCTATAATGCAGAGGAGCCCTGTTTTGAGGCCATGGATGTTGCCACAATCTTCTTCTTGCCCTAAGGGAGAATCATAAGGAAGAAAAATTTCCCATTCTGGAAAATGATCTTACTCCATTGCTTTGCAGAGATCAAAGAGATGGTGGTAGGCAGTGCTACCTCTAAAATCCTGTATAACTTATTGCCCAAAGAAACAATAACAATGTGAGGCCTAGACTCATACACAACATGACACTTCCACAAGTATGGTTTTCCTAATAATACATCACAAACTTTAAGATGAGAAACATCACACAGTACCTCATATGTGAAGGGCTTGATGTTTTAGGGAAGGCGACATTGTCGATTGATGCGAAGATCTCATCCTTGGTGAACCCACTTGATGGTGTACGACTGTGGGTGTGGTGTGGTTGGTAGGCTCAGTTGCTTCAAGACGTCCACTGAAATGATTTTCTTTTGGATTATGTTGTCGGCAATGAATTGTATCGAAGAACCCTTCACCCACATATGTGAGTGGAAGAGCTTCTCGCACTCCTCTAGATCTGTGGGCTCAATCTTTTGGATCTTGGTGGTGGCAACGACGGCACTAGGATCTACATCAATAATTTTCTTCCCTTTTTCATTCCCCTTGTTAGGTTTTGACTTAGAGTCGGGACATGCATCTGATTTAGAAGCCTTCAGCTCAGCCACCAGAGATTGCTTGGCTCAAAACTAACTTGTGTTGTGAGTAGGGATCTTATGGAATTCACACCATTTCCCTATGTCCTTCTTTGTGATCATGGTGTTTTTATTTACTTGCAGCTTCGGTGGGTTGTCTTGGGTTGCCCTGCCTTGGCTTTTTCCTTTGTTCTTTGGTTTGGGGGCACCTTTCCCTTTCTTTATATTCACAAATCCAAAGTATTGCTTCTTTTGTTTAAATTTATGCTTGATCTTGAGAGTGTATTGATAAGCAGCACCAAGTGAGGAGATTCCCAAGAGCTCCATCTCATCCTAGATGTACTTGTGTAGAAATTTGTGGTACTTAAGTACCAAATTCCACTCAGAATCCTTGATACCCAACTTCATTCGAAGGGTATGAAAAATATTTGTGGACTTTAGCACGTCTTGGTTCCTTCCTTGCTGAAGTGTGGTCCACTTTATGTATTAATATTCATATATGTTCCTTAATGGCATCTCATAAAGAATTCCAAGTATGTGTGGCTGAAAATAATGAGGGTTCCCTCCTTTTGTTCATAGTAGGTTTCCCACCATTCCTTGACATGGGGGGTGGCTTTGAGGAGTGAAAAAGTAATATTTTCCCGATTGGAAAAGTCATGAACTGAAAAATATCCTCCCAACATATTTAACCATCTATATATGGTTCTTGCATCTATTTTTCCTTCAAATATGAGAATTTAAAAGTTGACTTGTAACTTAAAGGGAGTGGCACCTCCAAAGTGGCTCCTGGATGAAGATGCGTCGCATGTGGGTAACCACTGAAGGATCTGGGCAAAGTTATCCATCATATTGTTCCTCTAACGCTCGAGGGATTCCTCAAGCAATATTTTGAAAGGATATCCTACTCCGTCATATTTATTTTCCTTCGCCATGGGAGGTCGTCAAAGTTTATGGGGCTGGTCTTGGAAAGGTTCAACATGTTTGAGTCCTAACTCCTTATAGCATGACCTCATTGGGGACATGCAAATAAAAACAGAGAAAGTGTAGACTACTCTGATGCCACTGATCTAGACTTATACATGAACACAACAGAATACATATACAAACATAAAAAAAGAGGTGTAGTAGAAATAAAACTTCTTTTCATCAATATCAAAGAGTTGAAATATACTTACATACAAAATGGAAATAAACTAGCTCGGGCGATGGTGTCTTATCTCTAAGAAGAGATGTGTTGGCTACATGCCTCTGAACTGTGTTATAATGAGGCTTAAAGGCCTTTTTGTTATTAAAAAACAAGGGAAAACCCTAAACGACAAAAACCCTAACCCGAGGAGGTGGGACGCCAAGAGTTTGTGGGCCACATTGGGGTCAGCTGGACAACCAACTTTTCGGGGTTGTAAATTGGTCATATGATCTCTATTTGGTGCATACGATACCTTATTAGAAATATCTCTATGATTACTATAGGATTTGTGTCAGGCCCCTTCCTATGGTTATGGGCCTGGTGTGAAGCTCAAAAAAATATCTTTTAGGGGGTCAAAACAATTCCTGAAGTTCAAGACCCAAAAAAATACTAAAAATAGTAAATGCTACTATAATCAAGGAAATAGATGAAATCGACTAGAGATCTAGGTGGAATAGGCAGGTGGCCACCAATATCCACCTGGATCACAATTTACCCCAACAATCTTAAATACTCTTGTGAGAAGGACATTACTATTTTGAACCATTATCTTTAGAAGGTGTGTATCATTATAATTCTTTGTTGGAATTGGATGTCAAAATCAATGCATTTTGAGATTTATAGTTGTATTCTCCTAAAATATTTGTCATTATGTGAATTAGTTCTTTTAAATAAAACTCATTCTACCTGGTATGAATTTTATATTTTAGGACAATTATATTTTGATTTCCCATTGTGATATTGATTGCGTTGGGATGTATTCATCTCAAGTCGAGCCCTACTTTAAACTATGACCAAGGGAATAAATTACAATTTGGAAGTTGACTAAGGAAGGAAAGCAACAAAGAGGTGAGATGAAGGACATAGGGACTTCCTAAGGAAAGTCTAAATAGTCGAGTCAAATAAGGTTCCTCCCCAGCGGTGTCTGGCCCTTTACTGCATATTTTCCCACAACCTATCAGAATAAATCCACTGAGTTCTATTTCCACTCCAGCCATATCTTGCAATCATATACAAGGAGCATTGAACTAGTAAAGGGAAAGTAATACCACTAGTTGATTGGAGCCTACAACTACACATAATTACTAGCATTTGAATATCTGATGGAGGGGCATTATCAACCACAATTATTGATTGCACATATAAGGCTTATTCACCTCACCACCAAACACACTTTGAAATTGATTTGGCACCCAGAAATAAAATAAAGTGAAATTGGATCGATCAGAACTGAATGAATAGGTCCTACAGTGCTTTCCTTTCGTAGACCACCTTTTCACTCGTAAATTTCCCACTTCAAGGCTAGCTTCAATAA
The DNA here is from genome assembly GCA_000404065.3 of Pinus taeda. Taxonomy (NCBI): domain Eukaryota; kingdom Viridiplantae; phylum Streptophyta; class Pinopsida; order Pinales; family Pinaceae; genus Pinus; species Pinus taeda. The sequence goes on along the minus strand of APFE031309249.1, from coordinate 151,809 downwards.
ATAGAGATTACAACTTCCCATTGGCCACCTTTTCACTAGTGAATTTCTGACCTTAAGGGTGAGGCAAGGCAGAGATAAGGCACTTGGCTTGGCAGCTCTTAGCCTGGTGGGATTATGTGCCACCTTTTCTTAGTGAATTTACCCTTCCACTGTGAAATTGACCATAAGAGCAGGAAAGAAACAAACAAGATTTATTAAGAGATAACTCCTATACAAATTGTGTAAATAATATTTACTCTTTTGCATGACTGATCTAATCTCTTTATATGCGATGTTGGAACTTTTGAGTTTCCCATTAAGAACTTTTGTTTGTTCATATATGAAGCTTTTATTGGTGTTTTAAAGAATTTGTTCTTGGATGGGTAGATGACATGAGATAAGGCTTGATCACAGGTTTATAAAGTTTTGTTGATGTCTAGATTGTTGGTTTTTTTTTAACCCTACTCTACTGTGCCATGAGAAAAAAGGGGAATATTGTTCCTCATCATCCTTCATGGGCTACCAAGTCTTCAATGCATCATATCCAATCTCACTGACTCGAACTGTTGATCCATGAGATTTAATCTACCCAAATATCTAATTCCTAGAACTAGGGGCCCTTGTTTTAAGGATCCTATGAACATAGCCACTTAAATCAAGGAGTGATTGAAGGACAGTGGAGAGTTCATAAACATTTATTCTGGAGAAAATTGTGTTCCAAATCAACATTTTGAAGTGCCACCTCCAATATTTTCAGTGAAAGTCTTTGACGATCAAAGATTTTACAATCCTTCTATCAAACAAGCTGGAGCTTTTCTTAGAGAAAAGGGCCTCCCACTCTCTGACTAATTTCAGGGACAAGGGACAAGATCCAATAGTTTCTTTGGGTTGAAAACTTCTTTCAAGCATTTCCTTTACTAGACAACCTTCTCTCTAATGTGGTGTTGTTGCCTCTTCATTTGGTACTACACTGATGTGGTAATGCAACCTAATTCATGCAAAGGCAAGTTCAATATAATGTAATACTAGAATGGATTTGAAAAATCATTATCATAAATAAAGAAATTTCACACTGGTATATTTGAAAGGGAATACCTTTCTACTCTAAATGAGTTGCAGTTTGATTATTATGAACACTAGATAGATGTAAGTATATGTTATTTTACTAGGAATTCCTCCTTCATACGATGAATAAACACCTTGATGCAACAAGTCACAATATAGAAATATTTTGTGTTTGGTGAAGCATCGAGGGAAGAGGGGACATTTATCCAAGGTCCCATGTAGAAGCCTGATAGCTTGGGTGCTTTTGGGTCTTGTAATGAAACACAACCCTTGAGCTTGAAGAGGACCTAAAATCCTTTTGCATGGGACTCCCAGGAACAAATTGAATTTAGCACTCTTGCCAGATTTGTGTTTCCTATTGATTACCAAATGATTTCCAAACAATTTATATCTGTGGATCCAGTATCAAGTTGTTAGATTTTTAATCTTGTTTTTTATTCAATGATGGGCGTTGATTTTAGGGCCTATGCACTCTTGGGTCTTGGAATGAAAAACAACCCTTGACCTTGATGGAACAACTACTTGATAGTGGGACATTCTCATAACACCAATAATCAGTTAGGTAGGGATTTGTTGCTACAGAACACCTATTGTTCACTTTTGTTTCATAATGAATTCAAATGACATATGTTTTATAATGAATTCAAATGACATAGTATGTTGAGCATTAAATCCTAAATATCTTGGATTAAAGTATAAATGATATGTAACTAATGAATATTAAAATAGAAATGAAAATAAATATGTAACATAAAATTTGGATTATAATAAGAGTTTATATATATATATATATATATATATATATATATATATATATATATATATATATATATATATATATATATATATATAACTCATTTTTATCAAGTTATGACCTTATACAAAATGTATCAAAATTTATTTATATTTTTTTTAAGTTAGGAAATGTGTATTATGTTAAATGAAAATTACATAGATTAATTTTTTTTTGCTACTAATTTTCCCAAAAGGAAACTAGACTAGTAACATAACTTTAGAGTCTTGAGGGTGTTAAGAACTCATCTAACTAGAGTCTCTTGTAAATAGAAACTTATAAAAGTAAGTTTGTTTTGCCAGACCTTGACATATATCAACATGAGATGATAAAAAAGACTACTAGTGCTACAAGAAAAAAACCAATGGGTCATAACAAATAATGGGTAGAATCTCCAAGCATCCATGTTGGCAGGTCACTACCCTCATCCAAGGAGGAGACGTTGGTTGATCTCCTAACTAGAATGGTCAACTTGTGGTCTATACTATCAATTTTGTACTCCACCTCTACCAATATGATAGAATTATCTTGTTGATCCCTCGTATGCATCCCTATGTCGACAAAAATATTCAAATGATGTTTAACCTTATGATGAATTTGTGCTACGATCGATGAAGTGATGGAGTACATGCAAGTTATCAATTATAGCGAGAGTCACAACTCCCTTCCATGTGCACTGGCATCAGATCAAGGTGGCAGATGAGGGAACACCCACTCTTGGGCACCCTCCTTGAGGGATAAATTCCATTTATATTTTAATCCTATAGATTTTCCTTAGCTTTTAATTTTATCTAGAGTTTTTCATCCTCATTTTATTATCCACAAGCTAATTTATAATTCTTATAATCCCTTTCAACTCAATCTCAATATTTTAAAATAATTGATCTCTCTTTTGTAGCCAACATTTATTTCAAAAAAAATCATCATCATGTGAAGCCAATCTATCTTCCTTTGTGTTTCTTTCATTTATTAATTTTTCTCCTTATCTTTGGCCTTATATACTTATTTGAAAGCAACTTACTTGCTACCTCATAAAGGTTTACCACTTCATGGAATGACATGGTTTCCATCATAACAACTCTTTGAATTCTTACATGCATGATTTCATGACTCCTCATGCACAAAACGTTTTGCACATTCATTTCAAGCGCATCAAATCCCTATTTTCACCAATAATGTTGTACCATTATTTATGTGATTATTTCTTTATATTCTTCTATCCATTCTTGTTCTAACATGACTCTAGGTGCTCTTGCATCACTAAGTTTTTTTAAGCCACTAAAAGTGTTGGTTTTGAACATGCTTGAGTTAGGTTCCCATACTTGAGATTTTATATTTAAATAATGTTTTCTCTTAGTCAAGAGTTTTCTTTCAGGTGAAATACATGCTCTTTTCCCAAAATGTGATAGTGATCTTTAGGCTTATCTTCATAGTTGGATTCCTCCTAGTCTCCTTGTTTTGAATTGAAGGAGAAAGGACTTAGGACATCTAAAAAATCATAACTCATGACAACATAAAACTTACTGGTTTTTTTAGCATGTAATTCAAAATATCCATGCTCACAAGTAATCTTACATTTAAATATAATGTGACCAATTAAACCCAAGTGTAATCCAATTTTTGGACTTAATTGGAAAGGGTTTTACAAATCAAATCATAAACAAATCCTTACTGAAGCTAGTGAACTTCATCATGAATTTAAATCTTATTAAGAATTAACCCTTAGTATTATTATCACATTCAATACTAAACTCTAAAAAATGTTTTGGGAAAGCTAATAGCCCGATCCACACTACTCTTAGGGATAGATTGTTTCAAAAGGTTTAAACTTACCATCCATTCATTCATAAAACAATCTTTCCTTTCTAAGATATTATGATTTCATTTAGGAGACATAATCATATTGTTAGGAAAATAGCTCACAAAAATATAGAAAATATAGATCAACACCTTATAATTTAGCCTCTTCAAGTGGGCAAATTCCTTTACATTACACAAATGAACAATTCTCTAATCATTCAAATGACTAAACCTCCCTTCTATATATAGGAGTCTAAGGGGTCACAATATAATCAAGACGCCATAACAGTAATAACATAAGGGCACAACAATAACAATAGTGGGTTTCTATGGGGCACACTAATAAAAATATGGGCACAATAATAACAATAAGGGATACAATAATAATAGTAATAGGGGAATCACTAGTATTATAGGGATATAACATGCCCCTCTCCTTTAAAAAATCGTTGTCCTCAATTCTTGAGTAGTTATGGATGCTTCTGTATAAAATTCAAATCCTCCCGTGTGGAATCTTCAGTGGATAAGTTCTTCCACTTAATGAGATACTCCAAAATTGATCGATTTCGTAGCTATCGAGTTCTTGTTTCTGTGACTGCTTCTGGTTCCAATATGATTTTTCCTTCCTCGTCAAGTTCTAGAAATATCATTTGAACTAGAAGATTTTCACCTATACCCTTCTTTAAACATGAAACATAGAAAACTGGGTGCACTCGGGAAGTTGCAGGAAGCTCCAATTTGTATGTCATAGTACCAATATTTTGCAACACCTTGTATGGACCATAATACTTTGGTGATAATTTATTATCCTTCTTAGCTTGCTTGAGGGACATCTATTTATATGGTTGTAGCCATAGTAATACCTAGTCACCTACATCAAAACTTATTTCGTTGTGATTTTAATCTGCCTGTTGTTTCATTCTATTATACGCCAACGTGAGGTTATCCTTTAAGAGTTGGAGAACTTGTTGTTGATGCTCGATGTGATGTTCCATTGCTTGAACCTTAAAATTTTCTCTTAAAGATGATGTGATGGATGGTGGATGATATCCATAAAATGCCATAAATGGGGTCATTTTTACTGTAGTATGGAAGGAAGTGTTATACCACCATTCAACCAAAAGCAACCATTTAACCCATTATGTCTATTTATCATATACAAAGCAATGAACATATCCTTCCAAACATTTGTTTAATATCTCAGTTATCCCATTAGATTGAGGATGATAAGATGAGCTACGAGCTAATTGAGTACCAAGACAAGAAAATAATTTTGTTCAAAAATTTCCAGTGGAAATGGGATCTTTGTCGCTTACAATAATGTTTGGGTTTCCATGTAGTTTTTGAATTGTTTCCATAAATGCAATAGAAACTATACTAGCTTTAAATGGATGCGATAATGCACAAAAGTTTGCATACTTGGTAATTCTGTCAACTACCACCATGATGACACTCTTTCCTTCGGACTTGGGTAAACCTATGATAAAATCCATTGAACTTCCTCCCAACATTGGCTTGGAATGGATAAAGGTTGTAATAGACCTGGGGTATTAATTGTTTCAAAATTATTTTGTTGGAAAACCAAACATTCTACCACAAACTTTTAAATATCTAATTTAAGGCCATCCACAAAAATTCCTTCTTAACCCTGTGGTAAGTTTTTAAAAATCATGAGTGCCCTCGTAAGGGAAAAGTGTGAAATTCCATAAGAATATTTTGTTTGAGTTGGAAATCCTTACATAGGTATAAGTGATCTTTGTACCATAATGAATCATTTTTCCAGCTAAATGTATCAGATGTATTGGGATCTTGTTGTAACTTTTGAATGAGTTCCCACACTTCTTCATCATTCTTCCATTCATCCCTTGCTTCGTTTATCCAATACTGTTGGATAATAGAAATGGTGCACAACAATGCTTCCATATCCTCATACTTTCTTAAGAGTGCATCTACCACAACATTTTACTTCCCTTTTTTGTAGATGATGTCAAAGCCATAACCCAACATCTTTGTGACCCATTTTTTTTTCTCTTCAGAGGATAATCTTTTTTCTAAAAATTATTTAAGACTATCATGATCTGTTTTTACCTTGAACTGTCTTTCCAGTAGGTAGGGTCACCATTTCTTAAGTGCATGTACTATTTCCAACATTTCCTTCTCATAAATAGCTTTGTGTAAATAATTTCATTTGATTGGAGAACTTTCAAAAGCAATGGGTCTTTAATCTTGCATTAAAACAACACCAATTCCATTTCCTGAAGCATCACATTCCACAATAAAGGTTTCTGTGAAGTTCGACGTAGCTAAGACCGGTACTTGGCACATTGCCTCTTTAAGATGTTTGAAGGCATTTGTTTCTTCTAGAGTCCATGAAAATGCATCTTTCTTCAATAATGTTGTTAGAGGTGCTGCTATTCTCCCATAATTCTTAACAAACTTGTGATAATACCCTGTCAACCTAAGAAATCCTCGCAGATGCTTTATGGATGTGGGGATTTTCCATTCCTTAATGGCTTTAATTTTTCTAGGGTCTACCTTAACACCTTCATGACAAACAATATGACAACAATGTAAACTTTGAAACAAGAACTTTGCCCAAAAAACCCCAAAAAAACATGAAAAACAATGCTAAAAACAAAAAGTGTATATACTAGAATGATGGTTTTTTTTAGGGTCAATTTTGAAGATGTTTTAAAAATGGCAGTGAGAATGAATTTTTTTGTGCAAAAATTGTGCAAAAAACAGCCTGAAAAATGAAATGTGCGAATAATGGAATGATGGATTTTTTTTAGGGCCAATTTTCAACATTTTAAAAAAATGCGAGTAAAACCTAATTTTTATGTGCAAAAATTGTGCAAAAAACACCCTTAAAATGAAAAGTGTTGATGTTGGAATAACACCTCTCTTTTTTTGGTAAATTTTCAACATTTTGAAATAATGGTTTAAAAGATTTTGTTATGACTCCGAAAAACATTAAAATTTCAAAAAAATATTGAAAACATAAAATTAAAAATAAAAATAAAAACGATGAAAAAAACACATTAAAAAAAAAAAAAAAAAAAAAAAAAAAAAAAAACCAATCATAAAAAATAAATAAAAAAACAAACAAACAAAATTAACCTATAAAATATAAGAATCAAAAAATAAAAAAAAATTTAAAGACGTCAATAATAAGAAAAACATATTTTCAAAAAAATAACATTTTTTTAATGTGGTAAACCATAAAAAATTTGGAAAAAAATAAATTAAAAATACTATAAAATTAAGTAAAAATAGGAAATTTTCAAAAAGCATTAAGAAAAACTAAAAAAAAAAATGATATTAAAAAAACATATTTAAAAAAATTTACTTTTTTATTTAAGAAAACAATTTTATCAGCCACTGCCCCCACGGACGGCCAAGCAGTGGCTATTCGATTCTGAGAATCGAATAGCTACTTCCTAGCCACGCTCATGGGCGGTTGGGTGATGGCTATCTGATTCTCGGAATAGGATAACCACAACGCAGCTGCCTGTGGAAGTGGTTGGGCGGTAGTTATCCAATTGTTAGAATCGGATAGCCACCGCTTGGCCACCCGTGGGGGCGGCCGAGTGGTGGTTGTCTGATTCTGAGAATCGGATATCCACCTCAAGGGTGGTTAGGGTGTGGTTATCCGACTCCGAGAATCGGATAGTCGTCACCTGACCGCTAGTGGGGGTGGTTATCCGATTCTTGGAATCGAATAGCCATCGCCTGACTGCCCGTGGGGGTGGCTATCCGATTCTTGGAATCGAATAGCCATCGCCTGGATGCCCGTGGGGGTGGCTATCCAATTCTTGGAATCGAATAGCCATCGCCTAGTTGCCCATCGGGGTGGCTATCCGATTCTCGGAATTAGATAACCATCGCCCAGCCACCCGTGGGGGTGGCCAGGTAGTGGCTATATGATTCTCAAAATTAGTTGGCCACCACTCGGCCACCCGTGAGGGTGGCCGGGCGGTGGCTATCCGATTCTGAGAATCAAATAGCCACTCCCACTGGCAGTCAGGCGGTGGTTATCCAATTTTGAGAATAGATTGCCCTGCCTGGCGCCATGGGGTGGCATCCGATTCTTAGGCTCACATAGCTATGCAGCCCACCTATGGGGCGTGGCCCTGGTGGCGGAGCTGCGTGCATATATATTTTTAAAGTTTAAATGTTTTATTTTTAAAAATGAAATATATGTTTTTTTTAAGTCCATATATATATATATATATATTATATATATATTATATTATATTCTATATATATATTATATATATTGTTTGTTTTTTTTTTTTCTTCTTTCTTTTTATCTTGATTTCAGTTTTTTAGATTTATTAGCTTTTTTTTCTATTTTTTTAATCTAGGTTTTTTTTTTTAGTTTTTAATCTTGGTCTTCTTTTTTAATATATATTTTTATATTTGCCTTTTTTTTTTAGAAAAACTGACATAAAAAGTTTAAAGTGTCAAAATTTGTTAAATTTAGAAAATAATTATCTAGATTTCATACATTAGAAAATTTAAAGTAAAAAAATAGGTCTTTCAAAAAAGGGTTTGATGCAGAATCACCACTTTTTTAAATCAGCATGCAAATTACTAACATTCTAAAACGTAATGTACATAAAAAAATTTAAAGTGCCAAAAACTATGCTCTAAAAAAAATATGTGTGTTCTACATTCCCCCTTTTCAAAATCGGGTCACTCTTTTGCTATCGCTATAAAATAGGTAACAGTATCAGTTCTCATTTCAAAGTTTACATTTTTTGACCTATATATTCCACCTCTTATACTAAAAAGAAACATTTTGAGCTTTTTTCATATTATTGTTTCTCCTCCAATAGTTTGAGCGCCATGTCAACATGTTGAAAATGATCCTTCCAAGACTTGTTGTAAATTAGTATATCATCAAAAAATACTAACACAAATTTTTGAAGGAAGGGTTTGAAAATGGAATTCATCAAACCTTGAAATGTAGAAGGTGCATTGGTAAGGCAAAAAGGCATGACCAAAAACTCATAATGACCCTCATGAGTTCTAAATGTTGTTTTAAGAATGTCTTCAATCTTCATTTTTATTTGATGATATCCTGAATGATGATCCAACTTGGTGAAATAAATTGATCCATGCAATTCATCCAATAATTCATCAATGACAGGAATGGGAAATTAATCTCTAATAATGAGCTTTTTGAGCTCCCTATAATCGGGACACATGCGCCATGATCCATCCTTCTTGTGCACCAATACTACTGGAGCAGAGAAATAACTTTGACTAGGTTGAATTATACCAGCCTCTAGCATTTCTACAACTATACGTTCAATTTCAGTCTTTTGGGCATAGGGATATTTATGCAGCCTGATGTTTGGAGGAACACTTTCTGGAATCAAATGAATAGCATGATCATAATCACGAATAGGTGGGAGGCCTTTGGGAGTCTCAAATACCTTATAATGATTGTCCAAGAATTTTTAGACATCTGGAGAAATAGATTATTTCGATGTGGGAACCTCTAGCGAACATAATTGTGTAATTACACCTCATTGTTCCTTCTTTAGAAGCTTTGTCATACCGTTAGAGTTGATTATCTTTCCTGGTTTCCCTGAAATACCCCTTAATTCAACTTCCTTTCCTTCTGTACAAAATTTCATGAAAAGTTATTGAAAATTAAAAGCTATTATACCTAATAATTGTAGCCATTGGGCTCCTAGTATAACATCAACACCACCCATTGGAATGGAAAGGATTGGGCTATTCAATACATATTCTCCCATGGATAGCTTGATATTATGGCACTTTCTAAAGCAATCTATGGTTCATCCACTTGCAACCATCACTTGACACTTCGGTGCTAGATATAGGGAAGTAATTCAATTCCTTGGCTATCTTACAATGAATAAAAATATGGGTACTTCCCAAATCAATAAACATTATTACATTTTTCTTCTTGATATGTGCTTCTATCTTGATAGTTTGAGGAGTGGTAATTCTAGCCAATGCATTACAAGATATGGTTGGATTCATTTCTTCTTTATCTAGGGTTTTTTCCTGGAGTATATCCTCTTATTTTGACATATCTTATTCATTTTCTTCCTCCTCTTCACAATCTATGTAGAATAATTTCTTCTCAGCACACTTACGACCTTTAGTGTATTTGCTATCGCAACTGTAACAAAGCCCTTTTTCTCTTTTTTCTTCCAATTGTTGTGTTGTCAACCTTGTAGGTTGTGGAAGGCTAGGGATAACAACACTTCCATCTTTATAGTTGTGAGTGGTAGGCTTCTTGGTTGCCATAAATTTTTTTTCCATTTTTCTTTCTAACCTAAATGTCTTCTCCAATGAATCAAGTTCCCAAAGGTGAATCTCCTGTTGGATATTATCCTTTAAAGTCCCTATGAACACATCAATCCTATGCTCCTCTAGAATATCTTTTACCCTTATGTTCAATTTTTGGAAGTCCTCAATGTGGTCCATCATTGAACCCTTTTGTTTGAGATTTATCAATTAGCTAAAACGTGTTTATTTTTGTATCCTCATAGTGTGCTACCATTCTTCCGTAAAAATTGCTGAAGTGACAATTTGTTTACAAGAGCAAAGCAATCGATACCATACAAATTGATTTGGTTCCAAAGATAACAATATGTACCTTTTATGTGTTTTGCAAATTACGGAGACCGAAAAATTGCTCCATATGTAGTATCCATGTTCAAATATCCTTGTCATCAAACTTCCTCATATTGATTTTTGGAACATGGTGGGTCTTCAATCCAACATTAGAGCCTATGAAATCATGATTAACATTTATTTTGTTCTCATCATGAGTTTCCTTTACTACCCTTTCACCATTAGTAACCATTTCCTCTAGCAACTTATTCAAATTTATCTTCAATTCTTCCATCTTATCATCCATGCCATTCATATTAGCTTCCACCCCATTCATCTTGGCTTCAGTTATCTTTTGTGAGAGTGAAATGTGTTGTACTTGGTCTTGTAATTTTGATATATCATGTTACATTTCTTCCTCTTGTTCACAAGTCATGCTAGAGCTTTCAAATTGCTTACTAGGTGTTTCCATTTTCTTTCTTCGGGGCATCAATTAATGCTAATAATTCTTCACTATTCCCTTTGAATTCCTTCAAACTAATTTTTCAAAACAATCTTATGCAAAATTAAAAAAAAAAAAACTACACTTTTCTTCCACTTTGTAAGAGCATGATACTAAATGTGTTGTATCTCTGTAACTGCATGTCTCGAATATCTGAAATCATATCCTACCGTAGCCCTTTGATTCCTCTTTCTAACCCTGCAAGTCTGATCAATATTGGATTCTCCAAGGAAGAGTTATGCCAAATCTCCCACGTTAGCCTGATTATAGAATAGTTTAGTAGAGATAACTTGTACGAAGTGCCACGTGTCATTGTTTTAACCTTAGTACCTAAAACTGATATATAGAAAACTACAAGCCGTCATGTTTTTTAAACTTCTTAAGAAACTTCAATTTGATGCTTAGAACAAAAGTTATGACGATTTTCCCTAGCTCACCTGTTTGGAATGTAATTCGGGAGTCTCCAAAAATCTTACCTTCCTCAGATCATATCTCTAAAAATATAGTGATACAAGCTCGAAAATTTGGACCCGAAGTTTAGAATGATTTCAGCTCAAATGGGTTTTTGTTTTAGCTTTTGAAACGTCGCAGGAAAAAAGTTATAGCGAAAATTCCATGATACCATGTTTAGAGCGGCATAACCCTAGAATCCAAACCTCTGATACCAAATGTTAGGAAATCAGCTCACAAAATGATAGAAAAGATAGATCAATGCCTTAGAATTCAGCCTTTTTGAGGGGGAAACCTCATTTACATTACAAAAATGAACAATTCTTTGATCATTCAAATGACTAAACCTCCCTTCTATATAGGAGTCTAAGGGGTCACAATATAATCAAGCCAACATAACAGTAATAACATAAGGGCACAATAATAACAATAGTGGGTTTCTATGGGGCACACTAATAACAATATGGGGACAATAGGGGCACAATAATAATAATGATGATACAATGACAATAGTAATGGAGGAATCACTAGTATTATAGGGACCTAACACACATAGATTTGATATGAATAAAAATCACTCAAAACAATGTCTTAATAAATCTTCTAGTTGTCCTTTACCTAGTGTTATAGGTCATTTTGTCGCATTTGGTTAATAGGCCTTCAAATAGGGACAATTCACGTCCTTCAATATGTTTTTATCATCCCTACACAAAGCCCTAGGCATGACTCTTCTAAATCCATAAGTTTTTTCTCTTAATTGTTGAATTTCCAAGATTTTAAGGCTTAGTGCACCCTAGCCCTTTGGGTACCAGCTTTGACCACAAGGTTGACCCTCTCTACACTTGCACTAATCACCAATAGGTTTTCCTTTATTGGGGCATGCTAATTCTATAAATTTAGGAAAAATAAAAGTAATACCAAAGCTCCCTCTTCTAGATGCTTCCTAAAGTTGTTTGAACCATTTACCTTGGATAAGAGTCCTGAATCCTATGTGATCCTACCTTGGAGTTTTAACCTCTTATCCCTCGAGATCATCCTCCCATATCAAGTGGATATCAACCCTAAATTAGTAAATGGATAAGAATTCATGAACTACCTCCCTCATCTATATATTTACATCTATCCATAGGTAAAGGATTGGATTTTGGAGATTAACTCTACCCTCGTGCTATTTCTTTGAGAGTCATTATTCCATGCATTAGGGTGACATAGAGGCATACTTTGTGGCAAGAAAAGGACAATTCTGCTTGGGGAGCTCTTTTACAAGATCAACTCCTATTTTTTGTTGTAACTCTCTCCATTTATATTAATACAAAGAGTAGATCGTTTTCCTATATATGATGTTATCATTTCATTTATTTCAATACCATGTTGATCTATTGAATGAAGTGATTGGATTATTCTACATAGATGTCCTAGATCTTTGGCTTGTCATGTTTGATTGTGTACAAAGAGTAGATTGTTTTCCTATATATGATGTTATCATTTCATTTATTTCAATACCATGTTGATCTACTGAATGAAGTGATTGGATTATTCTACATAGATGTCCTAGATCTTTGGCTTGTCATGTTTGATTGTGTAGGTTCTAATTATAGCAATGAGAGATAGGATTGGAGCATACAGGCAGAGGAAGGAGTGAATATTACGATGGATTCCAGGTGGGCCTCATCCCATCATTCACATACTTTAAGGAAGACATTGTTCCCTTTTCTTTCTATTGTTATAGGTTAGTCCACCAGGCCTAGGTAAGACACTTATGTTTGTAGTCATAGATTATGTATAACAAATTGGTGACTTCATTGGGGAATGATTCAATCCCTTGGTGTTTTTCTTTTCTATTAGTGTCCATTTTTCCTCTTGTTTTGATATTTATAGTTTCACTTAGTCCTGATTAGACATAGGAAGACTTATAATTGAGATTCCATTGGATTTTTTGTGTCGGAACTTGAAATTCCTTGATCAGCGCATCGTCTAGTTTAGAGATAATGCATTGCAGTGCACCCTAGCCTCCCTTGTACTTACATTAAAGTGCACCCCAACCCTCTTTGTGCCTGTGTTGCAGAGCATCGGTGCCCCTTATGCACTTGCATTGATCCTTGTTTCATGCCAAAGTTTCCTTTTTTTTTGTTTTCTCTTAATCCAACCTTCTTTCAGTTCCTCTTCCTTGTGTCCTTCAGTATCTTAGTGTCCCTCAGAAGCCTCCATATAGTTTTCTTGTGGTTTTGATTTCCTTTGAGAATATTTTTTTTACATTTTCCTTTGTTCTTGCCATTAGGTCATTAGTGAACTGATTTTTTTAGTCATTGAGTGTTTTAAAGAATTGTTGTTCCAATCATTGAGTGCTTTTTGTGTCAGAACTTGGAATTCCTTGATCAGTGCACCGTCTAGTATAGAGATATTGCATTGCAGTGCACCCTAGCCTCCCTTGTACCTACATTGCAGTGCACTCCAACCCTCTTTGTGCATGTGTTGCAGAGCATTGGTACCCCTTATGCACTTGCATTGATCCTTGTTTCATGCCAAAATTTTCTTTTTTTTTGTTTTCTCTTCATCCAACCTTCTTTCAGTTTCTCTTCCTTATGTCCTTCAGTGTCTTAGTGTCTCTCAAAAGCCTCCATATAGTTTTCTTGTGGTTTTGATTTCCTTTGAGAATAATTTTTTTACATTTTCTCTTGTTCTTGTCATTAGGTCATTAGCAAACTGATTTGTTTAGTCATTGAGTGCTTTAAAGAATTATTGTTCCAATCAATGAGTGCTTTTTGTGTTGAAACTTGAAATTCTTTGATCAGCACACTGTCAAGTTTAGAGATAGTGCATTGTAGTGCACCGTAGCCTCCCTTGTACCTATATTGCAGTGCACCCCAACCCTCTTTGTGCCTGTGTTGCAGAGCATTAGTGCCCCTTATGCACTTGCATTGATCCTTGTTTCATGCCAAAAATTTCTTTTTCTTTTTTTTGTTTTCTCTTCATCCAATCTTCTTTCAGTTTCTCTTCCTTGTGTCCTTCAATGTCTTAGTGTCTCTCAGAAGCCTCCATATAGTTTTCTTGTGGTTTTGGTTTCGTTTGAGAATATTGTTTTTACATTTTCCTTTGTTCTTGTCATTAGGTCATTAGTGAACTAATTTGTTTACTCATTGAGTGCTTTAAAGAATTTTTGTTCCAATCATTGTTCTAAAAAAATTTCTTTTATTAGTGATTAGACATGCATCTTAGCTTTCTCTCATTTTCAAAATTAATAGGAATTGAAAAGAAAAACCTCTTTGCATTGCATCATGGGTTTTGTGTGTGAAATTAGAATTCCCTAGTGTGAAATTGCATATTTTTCTTTCATTTTTGCAAAAACAAATTCCCCCTCGGGGGGGAGGCTAGATTATGTACGAGTGTTAATCACCTCTGGATGACATCACTTTTTTTATAATATTTGGTTTCTTTCTTTCTTTCTTCTTGTCAAATTCCGGTTGTATGCATAGATTGATGGTTAAAGTCTGTGTGGTTTCTTTTCGTCAAAGATCAAATTACATCCATATGTTTCTTTCATTTGAAACATTAGAAGAAAAGAAAACAAAAATATCTTTGCATCGCATATAGGGCATTGATTTTGTTTGGAATAGTGAGGAGATTGATTTTTGCATCACTTGTTTGTTGTATTTTTAATTGATTTTTTCTTCCCCTACTTAGTTAGGCCTTCATTGTTAAAAGAGAAATGAAAAGCGTTATTTTTGTCATATTAGTTGCATCATAGGTGTGTTCAGGTGACATTGAGTTTTGAGCCTTGAAATTGAAATCTAATTCAAGAACAACTTTAAAATTCACTCAATTAACCTAAGGATA
This sequence comes from Pinus taeda, assembly GCA_000404065.3. Taxonomy (NCBI): domain Eukaryota; kingdom Viridiplantae; phylum Streptophyta; class Pinopsida; order Pinales; family Pinaceae; genus Pinus; species Pinus taeda. Next base: position 136,786 of record APFE031309249.1, on the reverse strand, counting down.
ATTTGTAAATTAACGCACACATCTATAGGTCTAGGCTAGAGACTGGTTTTGACATCTTTAAACATAGGAGTTGTTATTTTTTTTTCAACGTTACAATCCAGGGGTGATATCTCGTTCCATGTATATAAGTGTATCAGACCATTCTCCAGGTACCTTGGTGCTCCATGCATGATAAGTATATGGGAACGATCTCATCGAATGGTTACACATTACACAACAGTACTATGGATTTCACTTCCATGTATCGACGAGTATATTTTTAAGTCCACAATTGGTTTCTATCCTCACCATAGGTAACCGAGTCAGCCACCTTGTATACTATGATACACTGAACACAACATTTGGGGATATTTTCTGCCCATACGTGAATCCTTGGTTTTCCAAGGTGGTATATTTTAGTTCATAGTTTCTTGGTAAACAATTTTTCCTAGTTACCCCTCCTTGTTTTGTCTATGTCTTTAATTTCTAAAATCAATTAATTGATCGTGAAACAACATCCTCCCCATGGAATAGCTCCTGAGTCGATATTAGGTTGAGACTAATGGTAATAGTTCCTGAGTCTACCAATAAAAGAAACCCTTCTAACAGGAATCCTAGTCCTTTTCCTTCTTTTTGAAATATTGGTGCTCCTTACATGGCAATGTTTTCCCTTCCTGAATTTACCATTAGTTTTCTAGTTTGGTTATTTTTGACCTCTTTGGTTCTGAATGTCCAAACTGATTCTCAACCAAGTTCTCCTCCATTTGAACATTATCAATCTCAGGATGATCGTAAAATTGACCCTTTTCCTTCTTCTCATGTTCGTTCTTCTTCCTCTTCGTCTAGTGAAAGCCTAAAAGTTGGTAACTAGGTGGATAAGGAGAAGAATAAAAGAAATATTAAGAAGAAGAAAATTAAGTAGGGGGGCAATGAAGCAACCATTACTATGAATGAAACTAGTATGGAATAACCTTCCAAACAACCCCACAAAGTTAAATTCCCTTGCATGCTTTGTAAGGGTTATCACCTTCTTAGAGATTTCCCTGGTATTCCCAAGTTATTAGAAGTGTGGTCCATAGACTCGCATTATCCTTTTTCATTAGCTTCTAGAGATCATGTTGGTGATAAACCCTCAACTAGTGATAGTAAGGTCCATGGGAAAAAGGGTAATGTCAAATTTCCATGTATGTTATGTGAAGTGAATCATCCTATTCACCTTTTTCCTTATATGGATGAAGCCTCAAAAGTGTTGGAAAAACCTTACAGCTTCTCAGCCTCAACTTTCAGTTGGTTATCGGAAGCTTTCCTCTAATCCTCCACTAGTTGATGAAGTAATTGATCATAATCTTGATGAAGTAATTAATTAGAATTTGTCTCCAGTCAATCCAACTCTCTCTAAATGTGAATCCCATGAGTCAGTTCGCAACCAACCATTCATTGAGAAAATAGTTAACTCATTTCCACCTTCAGTTTGTCATACCTTTCCCATAGAGCTTGAAATTCATATCGCTTAGGTTCTTCTCATTTCTTCAGGTTCCAGTGAACTGGATATCAATCCTCTTGTTCCCACAATACCCAAGAGCACTCCTCCCATTCCCATAACAGAATGGGATAGTTCTCCCATTCCCACAGCACCCCCTCCAAGTAGTATGGTCGGTTCCTTTGAATGGATTTTAAAAGAAGGTTATCATCTTCCTCCTTACATGCCCTTATAGATCATAGTACATGCTTATAATATGGTTTTACCTTAAATGGTCATATATGAAGGTGTGTTTGTTAGTATTTTTTCCTCAACTACTTGGCAAGCTTTAGGTTCTCCACATCTTGTGCACGTTACCCAGAATTTGTTGGCTTTAAATAGAGGAACCAGTCAACTGTTAGGGATCATTCCTCAGTTACCTATTAATTTGGGAGGAAAGATTGTCTATATAATGTGATGGTAGTCCAAGGCCCTTTGGATTTAAATTTACTCCTTAGGCATGACTATGTTTATGTCATGGGAGCTCTTGTCTCTTCACTCTTTTGTGTTTCCTACATGAAGGAAGAATCGTGACTATTGATCAGCTTTCATTCATTAGTCCTAATTTGATTCCCAATCAACAACTTTCTTAAATGCTCCTTATATGTAAGTGGTATATCTACTTCCATATATTAATTATTTGGAAACTTGTTCTACGCTCGCGTGTACTGATGATCTAGTAGGTGATATAGTGCATAATTTATTGGGGGCATTGGAGTTTTATCTTTCCATTGGATCCTTTGATACCTTCCAGAGAATTTTTCTTCCATTTGATAAGAACCTCATAGAAGCCATGGCCTTCTATAGGTCATTATCAAGTCTTGAGCAGAGTTAATTTTCTTGTGTCAATCTCGTTAAAAAATGAAACAAGGGTTCAGATTAGAGTTCCTTTTCTTGTGTTAAGCTCATTAAAAAATGAAACAAGGTGTCACGAGCATAGTTCTTTTCTTGTTTCAATCTCATTAAAAAATGAATCATATCTCCATACAGTTCGATTCTTTGATTAGATCTTGTAAATTCCTTCTCAAGTCTTTCACTTGATCTCGTAAATGAACCTTCCCTCCATCCACCTAGTAATAAGTAGTCTACTTAAGTGAATGAAATGAAGATTGGGGGAAATGTACCTAGATTTGAGTCATTATGTTCTGGGCATGCAAATTAATTTCAAGCATATTTTTTCTTCATTTCAAACTTGTGTAAAAATGAAACCATTTTCATCCTATCTCTTGTGATTGTCATTTTTATTAGCCTATTTATGCCAAATGAGCCTTGGTTTTCTCTTTCCATCATCACCATCTGCTTGGAAAATTAGCCTGTTTATGCCAAATGAGCCTTGGTTTTCTCTTTCCATTGTCACCATCTGCTTGGCCAATCATACACTTTCACTTTTTTTTTTTACCCTTACCTGGGGAGAAATGATGATGAGTGATATTATTAGCCAACCTCTTGAACTTTACGTGTTTGGCGTAGTTCCATCATGATCAAAACTAGTTTCTACCCTTTATACCACTCATTCCTCCAGGAGGAGTCCTCTTTCAGCTCTTTTCATACTCCTTAAACATAAAAGGATTATCGAGCACTTGTCTTTTCAAACTCATTAAAGTAAATGAAAAAATGTCTACTAAGTATAATTTTACCCCTTTTCTGGACTGAGATAAACTACTTACGAAAAAGGAATAACTTATTCGAACATGGATAAGAAGTTCTCATGAGTATTATTTTCTACCTTTTCAAACACACGAGACTATCTACAAAAAGGAACCTTTGGAGTTTTCTTTTTCACCTCTTTTTCAAACTCTCTAAACATGAAAAATATGTTAATTTTTCACCTTCGCTAGAGTCATAAAAACATCAAACAATGATGGACTTACCAATCATGACGAGGCCAGACCACTCCTTCTCTGGGTTCTTAAATATTATTAGAGGGATTCATCTGAAGCATGAACTTATAGATCAAGCATATGTTATCCTCCTCAAGCTTGTCAAAAATAAAGAGGTACTAACTAGTAATTGTTGGGGAAATTTGAAAAATAGGATACACCACTTATTAATGGCAGTGAGTCACTCTTGATCACAACACTCTTTCACTTCATCTTCATGGCTGTTGGGTTGGGAAATATACTTGTGTTTCGGTTTATCATACCATTTTCAAAGCCTCCATTTTGGTTTTGGGTCAATCTTTTCAACTTCATTTTAGTGTCGTCATTGTGTTCAAGAGGTCATTCCATGTTTGCCATTCCTGATCCAATTTCATATAATCAGCATTCTAATCATTCAATCTCAAATCATCATAAATGTTTCATGTCGTTGATGGGGTATACATCAAGGCCCTCCTATGATGAGTCGCTTCCTGTCAACCTCAACTCATTATCCAAGAAGTTGACTTAAAAACACCCCTTTGGTATCTTGGTGCTTTCATACATCAATGGAAAGTTTTCTCGATCCCGGTGACTGGTTTACGTCATTGGCCTTCAACCAAAAGATTCTATGTAGTGCTCAACATCAACTCATTCATTCACACCATACAGATTGTACTAGAGTACCTTCAAAGATATTAACATAATCAGTGGTTTCTCTCATGTCTATTAACAACATACATCATTGGTTGGTAATTAGATGGTGTCTACCATGTTCAACTTTAGCTCATTAATTCACATGGTTAGACTCGTAAATTGGTTGGTCATGTGAATGAGATAAAAGACCCTAAATTTAGTTTTATCTATCGAGGCTATGATTTTAGGATTAATAAAAGATCCCAATGTATGATGGCTATGATCATATAGAAAATAATTGAGTCATGGGTCCACCATCAACCATCCATGGACATGTATTTTGGTCATTGTATATGTAATTTTTTCTTATGTGTTGAGCACAGGTATGCCACCTTGAGAAAAAATATCATGATGCAAATGTATTGTAACCGATGATGCTCTCGACCAATTGTTCTTAATACTGACTTGTCATAAGGTAAAGCACTTCAGTCATCAATTTTCATTTCTAACGTTTCCCTTTAGGGTGGCAATCTGTTATAGGCCATTTTGTCACATCTGGTTTATAGGCATTCAAACAAGACCAATTCACATCCTTCAACATGTTTTCATTTTTTATTTCTGAGGTTGAGGGAGTAAACACATAGGATAACATCAAAACCACTTTGGAAGCTAGGATCTAGCCCTACCAACTTCAGAGAGGGATCTCTCTGTTTAATTTAGCTTTGTTTTTATGAAGATTTAGGCTAGATATGATTGTACTTGTTTGTTTTTGTTTGAAAGGTTTGGTTGATTTGAGAGTTATAATTCCATTGGGCTATGGAGTCTATAAACTAAACTGGAGTTTGATCATCAATTTTTAAAGGAGTTCTCACAGGAAAAGCTAGGTGCAGCAAATGGATCTTTTTAGAGTTTAAATGGATGGTGAAAAAAGCATAAATGTAAGATTCAATAGAGAACAAAGAGAAATTAAGAATTCTTTATCCTAACTTCAGAGGAAAACATTAAAATTAACAACAGCCAAAATAGATCTTGATAATGAATGCTATTTATCACAGTTTCTGTTGGTTAATTCAGATTTAGAAAAATAGAGGAAATAAATAGCAATGTTTAAATAGATAAAGAAAAGAAACACATCACCATTCAAGACAGCACATGAATCCTGTAAAAGATCCCTGCATTATTGATGCTCGAGTACTTCAAAATTACAATGTGCAATAGAAATTACATTCAGAAATCAACACTAATACTTCAAATCGTGAAGTATTTATAATAAAAATTACAATAATTCTCTACAAGATAATTATCAAACCGATAGTGCATTATTAGCCTAGTTACAAACTAATGTCATGTAATCTGGCAGAAAAATAGGCCACGTAGGCTGTTGAGGGAAATGGTGGCCCTATTTGGGTGGCTTCTGTTGTTGAGTCATTCAAAATAGAATGCGATGTTGAACTGAAACTTGAGTTGGCTGTTGTGTTGGTGATATGAAAATGGGGCACTTAGGTTCCTTGTCTCATTTACAAGGACCTCTCCCACTTCCAAAGCATGAATATTCCCATATCTATTTGATTAACCAATGCGGAAATAAGAAATGACTAGAAATATGGGTGTATGCTTGTATTTGTTTTAACTGATTATGTGTTGTAAATTAATGTGTTGAAACTAATATATAAATGCATATAACAATAATAAAGTAGCAATAAAGCAGACACATAGGCAACAACATTAATTAGGATTTCACCCACAACTCTTGGGCTACATCTCTGTGAGCTCTTGTCAATTTGACTTGGCTCTCTTGGATTATGGTGTAAGTCTTTTACAAGTCTTTGACTCAACTCTTGTTGTTCTACACATAGACAGTGTGTTTAGGCACCTTTTATCCCTTCACTCTTGAAGCTCCGGCTCTTGGCTCTTGGCTCTAGCTTCTTTCTGCCTTCTATCTGTTTACATCTCTTTTTAGGTCTTTCACTTGCACTCCAAGTGACTCCCTGGGCTTCTGCGCTGTCCCTTTGGTTTCAGTTTCCTGCTATGGCTTCTTTTCAGTAACAACCCCTCAAGGATAAATAATAGCAACCTTTCACAACCTAGCAGCCCTTCAACAACAACTTTCCCCCCTGTCAACAACTCTAACCCCCCAGCCTTTGACATTCATGGATTTTTGTGCCAAATCAGCACTATCTGTTCGTTTTTCTTCCCTCTCAATTTTCTGCCTTCAAGCCATTGCCCCTTCATTTTCCTCCTCTGAGCATTAGCAATCATTTGCTAAATGCTTCCTGGGATGGATGCCACCAATTTGGTAATGTAAGGGGTCTATCGGCGCTTTGAATCCTTAGTAACAATCATTCTCTGTTTACACAAAGAACACTATGAAAACACAGGAAAATCCGCAAAAACACTATTCCTCGAACTTGAAACATTCATAACTTTGCTTTATAATGCCATTAGGTCTGCTTGGGAATCATTATCGCATATCGCAATTGGCCCGCCCCGTTGTATTTCACAATGCATTAATACATGTAAAATAACGCAAAAAGCCATCGAACGGACTACAAAGAACATTGAATCGCATCTATAAACTTATCAGGTCTACCTTCAATCACATATCACAATCGCAACAGGTAGGAGCCTAGGTCCATGGTATTAACGCAAATAGCGATGTGATATTCCTGTCAAATCTCTTCCATCCGATCAGACTCACGATCCAATAGTCCAAATGCGATCGCATTATCACTCATCGCAATGTATATTGGGCCTGGCATTGGGGGTTTGCCAATCTCCGATATCGACATATCGCTATCGGCCCCTGTTCATTGGCGCTATCGCTGATCACATATCACAAGGCCTTCATCCTTTGCATTTCGTTTAATAAATGAAATTGTGAAAATACATTGAAAATCCCGTGAAAATGGCTTTGGGCGGATTTCAAATATTATGTATTTTCATTCTAGAACCCTATCAGGTCCGACCATATCGCATCACTAGTCATAATGGCCCTTTGGTATCACCAACGTCGATCGGCTGATATCGGTGATCACAGTCTATATATATATATATATATATATATATTATATATATATATATATATAATATGGCCACTCCATTGTTCACGATGGCGATCCGCCAATTTCGGCGATCACTCCATCACATCACCCCGGTCCATCGTGCCATGCCTCCGCTTCGACCCACTGATCACCACTATTGTGATATGCTAATTGGATCTAGACCGTTGATCGGCCAAATCTGATAGCCCCTATGCCTTCATTGTTAAAGCTTCTGTTAGCTTGATTTTTCATGGTTTTCTTCAATTTTTTAAAGCCCGATAGTGTAATCCGTTGATGCGATATTTCCTCTTTGATCAATCAAACAAGGCCCCATGGCCCATCTTGTCTTGCCACGTGTCAGCTGTGGATTGGTCCGTAAGCCTATACTAAAATCAAAATTTTCAATATAGTTCAAAATTTAATGAAATTGCCTCCTTTTCTAAGGACATTGGAAAATTTTCATTTTACAATAACTCCTTCATCGGGGGTCCGTTTCACCCATTCAAGTTGCGTTGGATTCAGAATGAGGAGATCTTTGCAATGAGACTATTTCCAGGAGTAGCCTATGATTTTCATTTTCCTCTGATTTACAAAGGATTTATGCGATTTGGCACCTTTTACCTCTTGCATGAAGTCTTTTAAACTTAGAGGTTTAACCCAAATCCATTTTTGGATCACGCCTTCCCACTAAAAGAACTTTTGGTCTCCAAAATACTGATATACTAGCCTAAATAGTAAATGAGAGTGACTCACCCTCTTCTTTGAACCTTGCTACACTTGCCTTTTCATAGTTCCTATGAACCAAAGTTTCTGACCATTTCCCTTCTCTGGATGGGTTGATCTTCCTAAGAAGAATTGTCTTCCTCCTTGCCTTCCTGCAGAACTTCTACTGAAATGGTCATAGAAGGTAGTTTGAGCTTCTTTGCCTTGATCATTGATCCAAGCTGGCTCAAACAAATGTGAAGTACATCTGCTCCACAAAACTTCCATTTGTACCTGTTTGACAAGCTACCAACAACCACTTTTAACAACAACAGGCATACAAACAACAACTGGATGGACTAAACTCCTGCTCCAACAAATGAGCATATTTCACATCTTGTGAACACATTTATGTCTTTCATCTGCATACAAATGATGGACTGGACAACAAGTCCCACAAAACATTCCTTTAAAGTAAATGACCCTTCAAGTCAAGCATGTAGAAAAAGACCAATAGGACTCTTTTTCAGAAGATAAAACACTTCATCATTATCTCCTTTTGTAGATCAAGTTATCTTCTCTCATATCAACATGGCATCACATGCATGTCAAAGAAATCAATCCTGCAATTTAATCATACACACATGTTCCGAAAATAAGGAAAACATCAACATCCCTATGTTTATGCACATCATCTCATGCATGCATTTCATCTTTCAACTTTCTCTTAAGTACATTGTACTTCCAAAGCTGAAATCAAATTTTGCAGCAACAAAGTGAGCTTCCCACTCAAATTCTCCATTCACCTTCTTGGTAAAATCTTACAACTTGCATTCCATTAAAAAATAAATGCAAACAGATGCATCAATAGACATGCAATCTTTAATTGTTTAAGAACTCTAACCATTTTTTACCAATCCATTTCAAAGGTTCTTCTTTTATCTGCACATCAACATCAACATGTGAAATTCTAAGACACATCATTCATGGAATCTTCACTTCCATTTCTGCCATCTTCTCTTTCCATCTTCTTCTTCAGCTTTAGAGGAAGCATTGTTGGATTCAGTTTCCAGCACTTTGCAATAAGATGTCCTTGCTTATGGCAATAAGTGCACTGCATGTGCATCCTCTTAATAGCATGATTTGCCTTGTCCAATGGACCTTTGGTTGCTTGCTTCTTTTCCTTCTTCTACTTCCTATATGTGGCCATTCTCTTCCAACATCTAGAAACATGATGGTTATCCAAACCAAAAAAGGAACAAGCAACTCTTTTTCCATACTATGTGGAAATTTATCATGTTTTGAAAAATCAAAAGGACTATGGTTAGCACCATATTTATACATGCCTCTTTCACCTTTATTGCCTTCATGAGGAGGTGAAGCAAATGAAGAAGTGGATCCCTTTGGAATCCCATCAATATCTCCAAGGCTGTTAAAGTTTCCACAACTCTCTAGTTCAAGGGTGTGTTTCTGAACACCTACACCCTGCGAATAATGTTTCAAGCCATTGCATTCCTCCTGAACACAATCTTCACACTCTTGAGATAGAGGACCTACAATGCAACTCCTTCTTGGAATGGTTTCAATGGCCTTGATGGGAGCTTTGGAACTCTCTCCATGATACTATCCATGGCCAAGACCCAAATACTTAGGCATTTCCTCAATCATTATTGGTTCAATGATACCTTGTGCATGCTTTCCCAAGCCCTTTCCTTCATAGCCAATCCTGGACATTAGCTTGGAACCTATGCCTTTAGTATGTTTTTCAAAAAAACCAATACAAGCATTCTCAGAAGAATTTGAAGACAAATTGGAATGGCTTACCTCTTCTTCAAGTTGATACTTGACTAAGGCTTCTTGGACAACAAAGAGTTGTGACTCCAACTCATGCATCCTTTTCGGGTTCATATTTTCCATATGAAGTTGCCTCTCCATTTCCTGCAGTCTATCAGCAAGAAACTGCTTCTCTTCCTTCATGGAATTCAGTTGCTTTCTAAACATGCTACTCTTCCTTCCATCCTCATACATTTCTCTCACCATATCCATCATGGTGGACATTTCTTGCTTCATGTCTTCATCAAAAAGTCTTGTGAGGAGAGCAGAATTCGAGGACTCATTTGTATAAGTTGTCATTATTCCAATGACTTCTTCTTTCTTCTTGTCCTTCCTAAACTAACCTGTCAATATCTTTCTCTTCGCCTTTGCAAACTTAAACAATATTCAGTCTCCAAAAAAAACATACAATCAACCTCTAACTGTTTAATCACCTTTCAGATAAGCAATCTTTGCTCTCTCAATCAAGCATTCTGATATAACCTTCTTTGAAGGCATGATCAATCAAACATAAGCTCTGATACCACCTAATCTGAAAATGGGGCACCTGGGCTCCTTGTCTAACTTACAAGGACCTCTCCCACTTCCAAAGCTTGAATATTCCCATATCTATTTGATTAGCCAATGTGGAAATAAGAAATGCATGAAAATATGGGTGTATGCTTGTATTTGTTTTAAATGATTATGTGTTGTAAATTAATGTGCTGAAACTAATATATAAATGCATATAATAGTAATAAAGCGACAATAAAGTAGACACATAGACAGCAATATTAATTAAGAGTTCACCCACAACTCTTGGGCTACATCTACGCGAGTTCTTGCCAATTTGACTTGGCTCTCTGGGATTATGGTGTAAGTCTTTTACAAGTCTTTGACTCAACTTTTGTTGTTCTACACATAGATAGTGGGTTCAGACACCTTTTTATCCCTCGGCTCATGAAGCTCTGGCTCTTGGCTCTTGGCTCTAGCTTCTTTCTTCCTTCTAGCTATTTACAGCTCTCTTTGGGTCTTTCACTTGCACTCCAAGTGACTCCCTAGGCTTTTGCGTTGTCCCTTTGGTTTTAGCTTCCTGCTATGGCTTCTGGTCAGTAGCAACCCCTCAAGGATCAATAATAGCAACCATTCACAACCCGACAGCCCTTCAACAACAACTCAGCCCCCTATCAACAACTCTGACCCCCCAGTCTTTGACATTTATGGATTTTTGTGCCAAATTGGAACTCTGTGTTCATTTTTCTTACCTCTTGGCTATCTATCTTCAAGCCATTGTCCCTTCATTTTCCTCCTCTGAGCTCTAGAAATCATTTGGTAAATGCTTCCTGGGATGGATGCCACCTATTTGGTAATGGAAGGGGTCTACCAGTGCTTTGAATCCTTAGTAATAGTCATTCTCTATTTACATAGAGAACACTGTGGAAACACAGGAAAATCCACAAAAATGTTGTTCCCTAGACTTGAAACATTCATAACTGTGATTTATAGTGCCATCTGGTCCACTTGGGAATAATTATTGCATATTGCAATTGGCCTACCCCGTTGTATTTCGCAATACATTAATACATGGAAAATAATGCAAAATTCCATCGAACAAATTTCAAAGAACATTAAATTGCATCTATAAACTTATTGGGTCTGCCTTCGATCGCATATTGCAATCGCAACAGGCAGGAGCCCTGGTCCATGGTCTTAACGCAAATAGTGATTTGATATTCCTGTCAAATCTCCACCGTCTAATCGGACTTGGGATCCAATGGTCTAGCTGTGATCGCATTATCGCTTATCACAATGTATATTGGCCCCAGCATCGAGGGTTCCCCGATCGTCGATTGGAGATATCATCATATCGCTATCAGCCCCTGTTCATCAACATTATCACTGATCGCATATCACAAAGCCTTCATCCTTCATGTTTTGTTTAATAAACGAAATTACAAAAATACATTTAAAATCCCATGAAAATGGCTTTCGGCAGATTTCAAATATTATGTATTTTCATTTCGAAACCCTATGCAGTCCGTCCATATCGCATCGCTAGTCGCAACAGCCCTTTGGCTTCCCCTTTGGTATCATCGATGTCGATCCGCCAATATCGGTGATCGCAGTCAGCCCATCACTCTATATATATATATATATATATATATATATACATATATATATATATATATATATAATATACATTATATATATATATATATATATATATATATATATAATATATATATATATATATATATATATATATATATATATATATATATAATATATATATATATATACATACATACATATATATAATATGTATATCATATGTATATGTATATGTATATGTATACATATGTATATGTATTATGTATACATATATATATATATATATATATATATATATATATATATATATAATATGGCCGCTCCATTGTTTGCCAATGGTGATCCGTCGATTTCAGCGATCACTCCATCGCATCACCCTAATCCATCACACCATGCATCCACTCCGATCCACCGATCACCACCAATGTGATATGCTGATCGAATCTGGACCGTTGATTAGCCAGATCCGACGGCCCCTATGCCTTTATTGTTAAAGCCTTTGTTAGCTTGATTTTTCATGGTTCTCTTCAAGTTTTTAAAGCCCGATAGTGTAATTCGTCGATGCGATATTTCCTCTTTGATCAATCAAACAAGGCCACATGGCCCAATCTCAGCCTACCAAGTGTCAGCTTTAGATTGGCCCGTGAGACTATACTAAAATCAAAATTTTCAATATAGTTCAAAATTTAATGAAATTGCCTCCTTTTCTAAGGACATTGGGCAATTTTCATTTTACAATAACTCCCTCATCCAGGGTTTCGCCCATTCAAGTTGTGTTGGATTCAGAATTAGGAGATCTCTGTAATGAGACTATTTCCAGGAGTAGCCTGTGATTTTCATTTTCCTCTTATTTACAAAGTATTTGTGCCATTTGGCACCTTTTACTTCTTGCATGAAGTCTTTTAGACTTAGAGATTTATCCCGGATCCATTTTTGGATCAGCTGGAAAAACCTTTCACTATTGTTGAGTTACTGCTCAGTCCATTAAATCAAGTAACTCTTCCCATATATTTTCATTTGGCACTATTAGCTTTGTCACCCTATGGTAGATTTCATAAATCAAGTAACTCTTCCCATATATTTTCATTTGGCACTATTAGCTTTGTCACCCTATGGTAGATTTCATCTACCCTTGTATACTTAGCAAAATTTGGTTTCACGGTAAAAATATGTTTTACCTCATTTTGCATGTGGAAATCATTTGACATAGTCTCCAGAAATTCTTGTTTTCCCACTTCCTCTTATCCCGCTAAACTTGGTGTTTATTTTGGCTACCTCTTTCATTTTTTGGATGTATTCCTCCTAAGTGATCAACTTGTCATTGATAACATAAATATTGGATAACCCCTTCTTCATTAAGGTTTCAATCTCGTTAGTAAATCTATTCACCTGTAGCTCCAAGGTCTCACACTTTTCCTCCAACCGGTCAATAAGATTTCTTTTCATCAAGACTTTCTTTACTTCTAGAATGGTAGCAGTTTTATCACTGATTCCCACTTCCTCTAGCTAATATCTAGATTTTGAATTTAAGAACCTGATAGTATTGGCAGCTTCAGATGGCATTTCTCCCAACCTTTACCTTCATTGAACAATGGTCTGAGTGGCCTCCTCTATTAACTCTTTTTGTTCAAATATAATCTGAATTGAAGGCAAAATCTCATCCATTGAGTCAAGTATGTTCATCCAAATTGTTTCCTTGGCTTGGGCTAAGGTCTGGCCAATAGATGTGTCTCTTTCTACCTAGCGCAGCTTTTCTAAAAGTCTCTGATTTTTGTTCAATTCAACAGCCCGAGCAGCTTCAGCTTTGGCCTTCTGGAATTCCAAAGTTTTGAGCTGGCTTTGTAAATTCTCAATTTCCTTTGATTGCAAGGACATATTTTGCAGTGTCTTTGCTACTTTTTCAACACTGGGAGTCTGAGTTGAAGTTGTAGGTGCAGTAGTTGTTCCTGTTGATGGAAATTGTGAAATAGGTACAACATCTAAGGGGACAGCAGCCATCTTCAAGTTTTCCTTCTCTTTTACCAACTTTTCCAACTCTGCTTCCATCTGCCTGATCTATATGTTTTGATCAATAATCAGTTTCATCATATTTGTTTCCTAGGCTTCATTTTCTGCAATGGCCTTAGTCATTGGATCTTCTCTAACCAGCGGCTTGAGTTGTTTCCTCAATGCTCCAATGTCCAAGTTTTTCTTCTTAATAATTTCTTTAGCAGAAATAACATCCTTAGGATCATACCGTATCTTGATCACCAAGTCTTCCAAATACTTGATCATGTTGTCTTTGGCCAAGGAGAAGACCTTCTCCATCTTCAATTGTGACTATACATTTGCAAAAGAAGCCTACAATTTGGATAAAGACATGGCAGTATTAGTGAGAGTGGAGGATATCATCTCATTAGTTTGTTTGTGCATCTCCATTTGATCACTGGGATGTATGTCCTTTGTGCTGAACTCAAAGGTGGTGCTCTTATAGTCGTCAGTTGATTTAGGTTGTGAAGTTTGGGACTCAAGGAAGGACATTTGCATTTTTCCATGTTCAATATTATATACTAACATAATTCTACTTTTTGAACTGGAAGTCTGCTTCCAGAATTGGTTGTAGGTGTTGTTCTTCAAAATCTCATTTCTGAGTTTTATTTCCATGTACCTATCAAACATTGTTTTTTTCTTTTTATTTCTAGACAGTGTGAATTTCCAACCCGATCTCCTTATGAGCCTGGGAAGATGAAGGTCCAAAAGGAGAAGTAGTGAACTTCATGGTGGATGGTGGAGAATCTGTGATGATGATTGTTGGGAATGGGATCCCCCAAGGACAGTTTTGGGGCTAAAATCCCAAGTTTTGGCTCAATTTTGTAATAAAGTAGTAAAGTCTCCACATTTTGTGCTCACGGAGCACGAAGGTGTCAAGAGTCATAAAGGTTTGTCCACCCTTATTTTGTAAAGTGTAAAGTCAGCTGTAAAGATCTACCCATGGCCTAGTGACCATGGGATTGTATAAAAAGAGCTAAGTAAGCTCACTCTAAGAGGTCAGAAATCAAGTAAGAAGAAAAAAGAAGTCTTGGAGTCTTGGTAGAGAAGTTTAAGTATTTTTGGTCTTACCGTAGGTAGAGGCACTGCACCTGAGTGCACAAAGGCCTAGGGTTGAAGTCTGCAACTGAGTGCGCGGACCCCTGTAGTTGTGTATGCAGGGCGGATAGAGTATGTAATAATCTGAAGATATCAATAGAGATAAGTATTCTACAAATTTTGTGTCTTTGTTTCCTATTAATGCATCTGGTTATATTGTGCTTTGGGTTTAATTTACAATGTTTATGTGATGTGCGAATGTATATGCTTAAATTGGGTAAATGAATGCAAGTAAGAATATCAGATTACGCGGCACTAACTGTGATTTTTTAATAAGATAAGTAAAACACTTAAGATAACTTGGGAACCTATACAATATGTTGTCATAGTAGTGTGAAAGTACCTAACCACAAGTTAGGGTTGCACAAAGGTCAATCGTACTCCTTCGCGGAGGTACTGAAGGGCGGAATAAAGGGCTAGACTGACAGAGCCCTAGAACTTAGTGACCTACGTGAAAGCTGGAACACAGGGTATAAACTGACATCAAAACCATCTCAGGGTGCAGAAACTTGGTTCCAGCATCCCCCCATACTGCTTCGGGTGAGACTTCGGTCTGCGCTCCACAGGCCGATGCCGAAAGGGCTAGTAGTGTAGGGATTTATTTGGCTAACTAACATTGAACCTGGGTCAGGCCCCACATAGCCAACAAATGGTTTCATTGTTGAGACCAAAATCTGCATGAGAGATGTGTGATGTCATATCACTGGAATCCAACTAGAAATAGATCGAAAATTGGTTGTACAGGAAGATCCATGACTTTGCGGTGCAAGAGAATAGAAATTCATGGCTGACAAAGGAATAGTAGCTAGACAGGTAACTGTATACAAAAATCCACGAGATCTTTTTTTGTTTCTTTCCAGTTGAGTTATATGAGTGGATCATGAAGCTAACAGATATAAAACGAAGGTGGAGGCTTGACGGTCCTATTGTCTAGACCCCGGAGTTGGTACAGAGACTCGAAGCCTTTAAGGATAAGATTGCACATGTTGTCGATCATTGTCTCGATTAAATCATAGGAGGATTTGTGACTGAATTCGTGGTCGATACTTCAGTTAGTTACAATGAGGCGAAGCGGTGCTTTTTCAAAGGTCCACGAGGTAAGTACTTGAAGTCTTTAAATACCTAGATTAAGATGTTATTGTGTGAAAAACGGGTTATGAAACTACCTTGATGTTCGGAGCTACGCAAAGTGGAAAGACTTATAGAAACGAAGGAAGAAAGGGTCCTAAGTATAGCCCACTGATTTCACCTCCATTAGGTGATGAAGAGGGAGTAGTGCAGGCTTCTCTGTGAAGTGCAATTTAGTTAATAAGACAGGGATTCTCGTGACTACCACTTCCACCCATACCACCACCAACTTCACCACCATCACCAGTGACTTCACCCATACCACCACCACAATTCAGCATGGCCAATTCAGTGAAGTTGTCTTTGTTTAAAGGCTTGGGAAATGAGGAACCAAACCAGTTTTAGTTCGTTGTGAAATATGTATGGGAAGCTCAGGGCATCATAGATGATCACATGAAGAAGGTAACATTGGTTAGTGCTTTGCAGGATCACGCGCTAACATGGTACATCAAGTACTCTAATGATAACCCAAACATTGGAGTGGTAGACATCCATATTGCGTTGAATAAAGAATTCAATAGGCCTAAATTGGAGGCACAGTTGATTGTGGGGTTCAAGGAAATCATGATGAAACCAAGTGAGACACCATGGGAGTTGGATCAAAGGTTGAATGTAAAATTTGTGAAGCCAATATGAACTTAACAGATGGACAACACCACGAATGATTCATGGATTCACTCCTGCCACACCTAAGGGTTACACTATCACAACAGAGGATTACGACTCAGGCAGAGGCTTTAGAGATTGCAATGAGATTGCATGAAACACTGATGCAAGATCTGAATCTAGGGGTTTAGCGGATCCATGCGGAGTTGCAAAAGTTTTTCCTTGAAATGTAAAGTTTGAAGTAGGACAGAACAGTTTGACTAGAGGTGCACGAAGAGGTGTGGTGCCTGAAATGTAAAGGTCAGGGGCATGACAAAGACTGTTGCCTGGTCTTTGAGAACTATATTATAGGAGGAGGACCGATGCCTTTGAGGCCAAAAGCCCAAGCAAGGCCGAGCACAGGGCCTATTTTGTGGTGTGCTATATGTCAGGTAGTAGGAAAACATGCGATTTATAATTATCATTTGCTGTAGAAATTTGTACAAATTCCACAACAACTATTCTACAACTTCTGCAAGTCGATAGGACATGATGAGTGAAACTACAAAAGTTATGAATTGATGATGGACAGAACTCCCTCCTTTAGGGTTCAGGAAGAAATGCGGCCCCCTAACCAGAGCGCAGGGATGGCGCGAATAGGCTTTCAGGGGCGAGGATGTCGCCAAGGCGGAGGAGGACCTGGCAGAGGTCGGGGACAACTAATCTACTACAATTGTGGAGGACCAGGACACTATTCCTACAAATGCACTAACTTTACGTGATCATCGTGCAAATATTGTACTCATTTTGATCATGAGATAGAATATTTTCCTACGCTAATAGCAAGTATACATGACAAAGGGGCACGACCACCTCATCTGACTCAGAACATGTAGATTATGAGGTTTGAGTCTCATGAAGAGGATCCAAATGTGAATATAGTGTTCCGAAGTGGAATTGCAACAGGGGATGATAAGGGGAAATAGCCCGAAGATAATGCATGGGTTCATAAAGCTCCGGCGAAGGAGGCTGAATTTGATTTGGAGCACACAGGCGAAACATTGGAAGCAAAGAAGAGCTTCGCTGAGGCCTCTACCTCAGGGAGAAAGGATAAGCCTGAATAGGAAATGAACCATTCTATGCTTATGACCTTTCTAGAAACTTGCATGAAGTTGCTGCACAATAGCAAGGCTATGAAAGGATTACAGGAGCTTATAAATAGATGTGCCAGAAACACTCCAGCAAAATGTGCATGGTACAAAAGATTGGTAAGCATAAAGCATGGACAAGACAAGAGATGAGACTGACCACGCAGATAAGAGAATATGAAATGGATCATGTTATTTTGGATCTGGGGTCAGACACGAACGTCCTACCAATTCAGAGTTGGGAGTACATGGGAAGAACCGCACTGCAGTGGTCTTCGATTCAGTTAAGGATGGAAAATCAGTAGAAGATCATCCCTATGGGACGGTTGCAAGGAGTGACTGTAGATATTAAAGGTGTGATCACGTTGGCTGAATTTGAAGTGATAGAAATTATGGATGATAGCAACCCTTACCCTAAGCCCCTTCACATTGATTGGGCTATTGACATGAATGGGGTGATCAACCTAAAGAATCGAAAGATGATATTTGAGAAGAAATCGCTCCGCGTAATTGTAGACCCTAGATCCTGCTGAAGGATCGTGCTATACTGAACCAGTCCGTGATTATGAGAGCGATGACAATTTGGACTGCATATATAATATAAGAGCACAAGACTAATATTGGGTGAATCCAACAACAGATGGACAAATTACATGGGATTGTGAGAGTTCCTACACCTTAGACTCTGATTAAGAATTAGAGCATTGGAAGAATTGGCTACATGAAGTGACCACGCTAAGTTATAACATGATGACCTATTCACTTTGCTATGTATCATTAGAGGTAAGAGATTTTCCCACTTACAATGGCCTAAATGATGTAGATGTGTTTTTGGATGTGTTTGAGAGGGAAGTACTAGAAAAGCAGCACTTCCAGGCTTTGGACTGGGCACTATGCGCTACACCCGCAAGATAGTGGGGTACGCATAAAGGTAGCTTTGATGATTTGCACGAGCGCATGAGTATGATGAGAACATGCTAATGCCTTTCGGATTGAATAATGCGCCTGCAATTTTTTCGCACGTAGTCATTGTTGCGCTCAAATAATTTATGCATAAGTTTCTGGAGGTGTAATTTGATGACTAGACTGTGTTTGGGCTTGTAAAACGCCATGTGGCAAGTTTTCTCCTAATGCTAGATACTTGTTGAAGGTACCAAATTGCGCTCAATTTGAAGAAATGCATGTTTTGTGTTCCTTTTGGGACCTTGCTAGGCCATGTGGTTTGTGGATAGGGACTAATGGTAGATCCCGTCAATATCGCAGTGATACTTAATTTGGAGGCACCGAGTAGTGTGAAATAGTTGTGCACAACCTTAGGACATACTGGGTATTACAGGAAGTTTATCAAGGGCTATGTCTAGATCACCATGCCTATGGAGAAGTTGTTGAAAAAGGATTTCACGTTCTATTGGAATGAGGACTGTAAGAAAAGCTTGGATGTATTGAAAGATAAAATGGTCATCGCATTGATTTTAGTCTTCCCAGATTGTAAGAAGGAGTTTCATGTACATGTAGACGCATCATGTATATCGCTGGGAGCAGTAATAACATAGGCTGGAAGAGGAGAATTAGACCATCCTATGGCGTTCGCAAGCAGCAGGTTATCCAAGGCTGAGAAGAACTATTCCACCACTGAGCACGAAGGGTTAGCCATGGTATACGCACTCCAGAAGTTTAGACACTATCTGTTGGGTGGACATTTTAAGATGTATACAAATCATTTCACGTTGAAATACCTGGTCAATAAGCTTGTGTTTGGAGGGAGAATCTGTAGATGGTTGTTATTGTTCCAGGAATATGATTTTGAAGTTATTGTGAAGCCTAGACGACTAAACACGGGACCAGACCATTTGTCACGCATCGAAATAGGGGAAGAGCCCACTAATTTGGAGGTGGGATTTCCTGACATGGAACTATTTGCAGTACGTGTCGCAGATGGTCACTTTGAAGACACCATACACTTTCTAACGATAGGAACAACCCCGGAAGGTTACACCACCCAACAAGAGGAGCTAGTGGTGCACGTGGTAGACTTTTCGGTCATTGTCGGACATTTGTACAAAATAGTATATGATGAAGTACAGGGAAAATTTTAAGGATGGAAATTTGTCTTACGGTTTAGAAACCTTGGCGAATCCCACCAATCCATAATATGAAACCTATAAAATGTTTGGAGATATTTTTGTAAAACTATTCAAATTTATAATATTTTTATGTAGTCTATATATATATTTTTTGGCGATTTTCAGGGTAAAATAATTTCATTCTATAAAATTTGGGCAAATCATTTTTACAAAAAAATGGGAATGAACGAATCTTTTTTGGAAAAAGTATAGAAGATTAGCCCATGGGGGAATATTAGCCCCTAAAATTTTCCCTGATGAAGTATTACGAAGATATGTACCAGAGTTTGAAAGGAGAAGCATCGTCACAGACGCTCATGGGGGCACTGTAGGAGGCCATTATGCAAGAAGAGCGGTTACGCATAAGATTCTATGTGCAAGGTTGTGGTGGCAAACCCTCTAACAAGATTCAAAAGCTTACTACAAAGTGTGTGATGTGTGTCAAAGAATGGGCAAGCCATCATGGATGGATGAGCTACTCTGAATCCACAGATGATGTTACAACCCTTTGAGAAATGGGCGATAGATTTTGTGGGACCCATTCAGCCCTAAGGGAAGAAGGCGGGAGCACGGTACATTATCATTATGACTGAGAATTTGACTCGATAGGCGGAGGCACAACCTGTGAAGGATTTCACAAGTGAGAATGTTGTGAAGTTCCTCTTTGAGTATGTACTGATGCAATTTGGGTGTCAAATGATTCTAATGAGTGATCATGGTACACACTTTCTGAACAAGACGATCAGTGCTTTGACAGAGGAATTTCAGGTATATCACCAAAAAAGCATGCCTTATCACCCACGAGCTAATGGGACGATGAAAGCATTCAATAAGGTGTTGGAAAATGCATTGACCAAGGTTTGCAACACTTAGGGAAGTGATTGGGACTTGTGCATACCCACAGTACTATGGACCTATCAGACGACATGCAAAAAGTTGACTGGACAGACAGACACCATTTAGGCTTGTATATGGTGTTGAACCATAGATGCCCATGGAATACATGGTGCCTAGTTTACACATAACAACACTCTTGGATGTGATGGATCATGGAGCCCTAGAAAAATTGCTCGCGCAGCTGGCTAAGCTTGAGGAAGAGATATTTCTCGTTTGATTTCACCAATAGGTCCAAAAGTAATGCAAAAAAACATGGCATGATTGACACATTAAGCTGCGCACCTTTAAGGTAAATGATCTGATTTTGTTATATGACAGTAAGTTTGACAAATTTCCAAGGAAGTTCAGAATACACTGGTTAGGGCCCTATTTCATTAAGGATATTACCGACAGTGGAGAAGTTCAGTTGGTTAAATTGAATGGATATCCCTTCCCAGGATAGGTGAATGGCAGTCAATTTAAGCCATACACCGGTGGTCCAGCCATGTGACTATATGAGGGTAGCACAGTCTTAATGCTCCAAGCAACTGAAAGAAGGCGCGGGACTATAAACTACACTACCCAAATTGGGTAGCTACATGATTGGAGGAGTGTGCGAAGCAAGGAAGTGTCATAGGGTTCATGACAGTGTGAAGGGAGTTGCGCTACTTAGGGAGAAATCATGCAGGTCAGCCAGAAAGTGACCGTTAAAGTCACTGTTCATGATTTGACGGTAGAAATGCGGCCAAATGGAGTGGGAAGCTGGTATTTAAGACGAACCTTATGGGTAAGATCCTTGGAAATCTGCCACCAATCCAGCATTAATGAAGTGAATGTGAGGGGAACAATCAGATTTGAATTCAAAATACTCTATAAATTATAGGTGGCTTCCCAGCGAAAAACAAATGGCATTTTGAGAATTGAGTTGTTGAGTTCTCAAGTGCACATGAACTGAGAATTCTTCGAAGCTCTAATAATGAGTTTGGCATTTGAGCAATTACCAGAGGTGACACAAGAACTTTTGAATAGCATAATGTCGACACCTGCAGAAGCTATGGACACTGAAGCAGTGATAACCGAGGAGGTTGTGCCGGAAGTTGTTAGGGAGGCAGAGGAAGTTGCTCCATAGGTTGCTGAAGTATTATCTGAAGTTCCCAAATCCCCATGAACACCTAGACCGAAGCCAACCCCAACCAAGGAGAGTGTGAAGGATAAAAGGGGCAAGCAGCCTGCAATACTGGTGCGCATGTTGTCAAGAAGAAACCCACCAAAGGACAAGCCCACCGCACAGGAAAAGGGAAAAGCCATCAATTTGGAGCTGGAGGAGGAAGAAATTGAAGACATCTTGATGGATGATGAGGACTTGGGGATAGACATGGAGGAAGTTGAAGTCTAGGGTGTTGACCCTATCACTCGATTTCCTAAGTACATCCCTTCATGCAAGGGCAAGACTAAGGTGCCAAATGACATTTCTGAGAGCAAGGTCCCCTTGAAAACCCCCCTTGTTGTCGGACGAGATTGTCTTTGAAGGACCATGCTTGGGGTGGGTTCCTCTATTAAATCTAGAAGATTTTGATTTAGCTGACCATGAGAAGTTCCCACACTTGGCGACCGAGCAACTAATGTGCCGCATTATTGACACAACCACTGGTATGACCACATTGGAATCATGGAAGTGGCTCAGGGGAGTAGACAAGATAGGTCTGCTCAACCTGTTATGGGTGTCGCACTACAACCACACCCTGATTACAGTGTTGGTCATCAAGCAGCTGCTATGCTTGGTGCATGATGGGTGTTTGTGGTTGGAGGAGCCAATACCCATC
Source organism: Pinus taeda (assembly GCA_000404065.3). Lineage (NCBI taxonomy): Eukaryota > Viridiplantae > Streptophyta > Pinopsida > Pinales > Pinaceae > Pinus > Pinus taeda. The sequence continues at coordinate 114,320 of APFE031309249.1, read as the reverse complement.
ACCGACAGATTGATCCATAAGATCATGCGGCTGCCTTACACAGGAGAAAATCTGGCCATGATGTTTGTCAGAAAAGGTGGCGAGCAGGCCCTCGCAGAGACCATGAAGGAGAAATTTAAGCTTCTAAAGAAACCACGACGCTATGCCATCTCAAGTATCAGTGACCTTGCAATAAAGGTGGCCACGGATATTTTGGCAGGAAAGGTGATGTGGAAGTGCCGCGCAGATGAGGTGTCAGCACTTGTCATCGCGCTAGCAACCTAATGTGCTAAAGGAGTCTAGTTCAATTGGGCGCACTATCTTTGCTGTGAGTTCCTTGTGAACTGTTGTGATGCATAGGAGCTCAGCAAGACCTTCCACTATGTGTGGCTCTTGCTGTCTATTGTTCTAGTAGCATGGGAGCTGCCAGAAGATAGTTAATTCCCCTTGGTCTCGTCGGACCTGCCAGAAGTAGTGAAGTACACTTCGCTGTGGGTGGCCAAGGATGCGTAGCGCATCAAAGATAGCAAGATCTTCTAGATATTGGTGGAGATGAACATTTGCATGGCTATCAATTTCAAACCACGTTGTCGCCTGCTAGGTTTGCCAACCTATAGGGGTACGCAGAGTTTAAGGCATATTTTCACCATGTGTCGATCAAGGCGCAGAAGGACCCTGCACAGACATGGTATGACTTGCCTTACTTGGCAACGGATGACGCAATTGATGCAGTGCTTGATCATTGGCCGACAGAGTGGTGCACTACATTAGACTTGGCAATGGGGGTGAGCAAGTCCACTGCACAGTGCAAAAAGGAGGAGGCCAAATTCAAGATGGTGTAGCTAGCCGAGAAGAGGAATAAGGAGGTCACTAACAAGGCCCAAGCAGAGTGCGATGCTACCTAGCAGACATGTGGAAAAAAGAGGGGCTCTGACAAAGGCGCAAGGTTGCCTTCACTTGAGATAGAGGAAGAAATAGACAAGAAAATAGAGTAACACGGCGTGGACCCACAAGTGACGTCCGCCCACATCAAGTTTCCATGGGAAGAAGAGGAAGAAGGGTTGAGGAAGAAATCCAAGGCTGCTAAGACATCGTTGGACCCAATCACCCTCACAGAGGGCAATTTGTGACATTAGAGACAAGGTGTGAGATTTCACCACGGAGGCACCACAATAGTTTGAACATCAGCAGCAGCTACTATTGGGAGCCATCCATATAGGTCTATAGGAGATGTAGACCCACACATCACAAGCTAGCACATGTCCACCAGCCTTGTTATCGATACTTCAGAAGCTGCCGAGATGTTGCGCACGAAGATATGCAGCACAATAGTGCTGCCAAATGGAGCACCACCCACGGAGAATGAAGCTAACAGGCCCACTCTCAACACCATCAAGGGAGTGGGGTTGAACTTGGCAGTGCTCCCTAGTGAGGCACTCCACCTATTGCAGGATGGAGTGATTGTGGAGCTGAGGGCCCACGAACACTGGGCTTTACAGGTAATCAACGAGTAGAGGATTAATAATGAATAGATGGACCTACAACAAGACTTTTCCATCACCACAGTGACCTAGTTAACCGACCAAAACAAGAATATAATTCAAGTCGTGGAGGAGGCATGCAGAATGGTCCCAGAGTTGGTCATTCCTGAGGAAGAACCGGTCGAGGTGCACATCGGCAAGCTTGCTAAAGGGGTGTGCGACGCTCATACAAAGATAGCTAGGATTCAGCCAGAGCTGAACCTACAGATTATAGAATTACAGTTGAAGAACTAGCCTTCAAATCCACCAAAAGTAAAGGAGCAACATGCAACCATTGTCATAGAGGCAATAGTAGCGGTCGACGGTGCAGTAGTAGAATGCACACAACTTTTTGAATAGTTTTTCAAGGTCCTGATGAGCCTGCAAGAGGACCCTAATGTACACCGACTAGAGACAGAAATGCGAGAGTTGCAACAGTGCTATGATGAAGTAAAAGGTACAGTGTGAAATGTCACTCTCACGCAGTGACTGGAAAAGCTGCAGCAGGCCAAGCAGTTGAAAGAACAGGTAGATGCAACACATCACAAGGAGGAAGTGTTGAAGGTGCACTTGAAGCCCTGGTTGGATGAGGCTTATGTGGTCATAGCCTATATTAAAGGAAATCTTGGGAATCTGCAAGAAACTTAGAAAAAGCCTCAGTCCGACAGTTCAGGAGCAGTGACTGAGCAGATGGTTGAAGAAGTGAAGCAGGTGGCTGCACAATGCACTGTGAAGTTGCGGTCATACAAGTCGAGCTGGGAGGTCTTCACACCAAGATCTCTGCACCTACAGAGTGACTCAAGGAGGAGTCACCATGTTTGTGTTGGGTCCTATTGGGAACAGGATCCCCTAAGGATAGTCTTGGGGTTAAAAGCCCATGTTTTGGCTCAATTTTGTAATAAAGTAGTAAAGTCTCCGCATTTTTTGGTCATAGAGCGCAAAGGTGTCAAGAGTCATAAAGGGTTGATTGCCCTTCTTTTGTAAAGTGTAAATTCGGCTATAAAGATCTAACCATGGCCCACAGACCATGGGATTGTATAAAAAAAGCTAAGTAAGGAAGCTCTAAGAGGTCAGAAGTCAAGTAAGAAGAAAAAAGAAGTCTTGGAGTCTTGTTAAAGAAGTCTAAGTGTTTCAGGTCTTAACGTAGGTAGAGGCTCTGCAGCTGAGTGCACAGAGGCCTAGGGTGGAAGTCTACAGCTGAGCACGTGGACCCGTGCAATTGTGTGCGCAGGACGTATAGAGTCTGTAATAATATGAAGATATTAATAAAGAGAAGTATTCTACAAATTGTGTCTTTGTTTCCTATTAATGCATCTGGCTATATTTCATTTTGGGTTTAATTTACAATGTTTATGTGATGCACGAATATATGTGATTATATTTGGTAAATGAACGCAAGTAAGAATATAAGATTACGCGGCACTAACTATTATTGTTTAGTAAGATAAGTAAAACACTTAAGATAACTTGGGAACCTGTACAATACGTTGTCATAGCAGCGTGAAAGTACCTAGGCCACAGGTTAGGGCTGCAAGAAGGTCAATAGTACTCCTTCGCGGAGGTAGTGAAGGGCAGAATAAAGGACTAGACTGACAGAGCCCTATAACTTAGTGACCTACGTGAAAGTAAGAACCAAGGGTATAAACTGGCATCACGACCATCTCAAGCTGTGGAAACTTAGTTCCAGCATCCTCCCATACTGCTTCGGGTGATACTTTGGTCCACGCTTCGTGGGCAAGTGCCAAAAGGGCTAGTAGTGTAGGGATTTTTTTCGCTAACTAATGTTGAACTTGGGTCAGGCCCCACATAGCCAACAATGATAGCTACCTGTTCTTCCATTTCTTTATCCACTTTTGGTTTGTGAGTCACCTTGGACCTCTTTCTGTAACTGATTCTAAATTCTCTTGCTTCACTCTAAGTTGTATATGATGACCCTTCCTCCCTCTGCTATTTGCTAGATTTTTCCTGAGGAATAGGAGTATGCAAACTTGAAGTGGAAACCAGCTACTCTTCGGCTTCTTGTAGGGTATTTTCTACCCACTCCAACTAATTGGCATATTGTTCTATCTCTAAGCTAAAAGTATAAATGTAGGGAGTTTTCTTGTTGTCCACTAAGAGTTTTGAAATGATGCCACGGGGGTCATAAGACCATTTGAAGCTTAAGCTGAACTTCATTTCCTTTAGTATCTTATCTGCCTTTTCCCCAATTGTTCTTGTGTTGCATATAAATGGGCCCACCTGTGTTTTAATCCTGAATTGTGCCTTCTCCTTTGCTATGACAAAGTGGATATCATCTAAGTTTAATATTTGCCTAATATATTCTAGTGCAAAGATCCTCATTGGGAGGTAATTGGGGAGCTTGTAAGGGGCCAATTCACATCCATAGACCCTAATCTCTATGTAATTTTGGTACAAGTACCAATCTTCGATCTTCGCTTGGTCTGATAGATGTAGTATTCGTTTGATCTCCTCACTGATCCTAGGTTGTACTGCACTGTAGAGAATGTTCATAGTTGGATGAACAAAGACTTCTACAAATTGTTTGTAGGTGAATTCTTGATTTTCCTTCATGACCAATGATGTCCAAAAGATCATTGGTTGTTGATCACCTGCATCATCCAATTTGTGCAATGCAAAACTGAACTTTTCTAATTGGTAATATATGAACATGTAAATCAAAACTGAGGTGTAGTTGAACAACTTCTATGTAGGAACTTGATGAACTATTCATGGATATTATCAGCCAAGAATTGACTAAAATTGAAAAGTGTAGAGGGCTTGTTTTCTATGGAAAATGTGGAAAGGAATCCTATAATAGGTTCATCCATACATAGATCAAAATGGTAGCCTAGGATATGAGAAAGGATAGAAATAATTAGTTTCGCCTGATCAGGGAAAATGGTAGAAGGATAAGGAGGATTTTTCTTGGGCAATTGGGCATTCTCTGGAAGGAAATTTTAAAAAATCCTAGCCCTGGTGGAAAAATCCAGCTTTTGATAAAGTTGGGTGAGGGCTTCGAGGGAAAAAAGGGCGGCATTTTCCAAAGAAGGGGCCAACGTCATTTGGTAAATTGATTTGGATGTGATGGTGAAAATTATGTCACTTGTAGGTGCAACTATAGCTCTTTGAACAGGGATATAGCAAGCTTGGCATCTTCTAGTGAATTCTAGTGCTTGAAATGTTACAGGAAAGATATAATGGAGAAGGTTTGACTCCCAGAGTCCTATCTCATCAGTTTTATGAGTGTGTTTGTCTTCTAACTAGTAATATAACTTGAGGAAATCATAGTCACAGAGTTTTTCAATGATCTTGTAATCTCTGTATGCCAATGGTGTTTGATCCAGGTCTATAGAAGTTGGGATTAATAGGTTAAGGGCTTGGTCCTGGGTCTTGGACTTAGGCAGCATGGCTATAGCAATTTTTGAACAAATGAAAACATAAACGAGGCTTACCAGGCTCTAAAACAATAGTCTGTTAGGTGAAAACGATTAAAGAGGTCAGCAACTATCGGGAAGTTGGTTGCGAATAAGCTTTGATAGAGACTGCAACAAGAAATTATGTATAGAAAAAAGAGAATAAGGAGTGAAAGATTAGCAGTGGCAGGCTCTGGATCGTTTTAAAAGTAGAGGAAAAGTCCCATTAGAGATGGCATGGGGTAATTTTTGAACGATTACCTGGGAAAATTAAATGTAGAATGAGTATCAGGCATGAAAGCATTTAATTGGGGCAATGGTTGAGACAGGTGGTGAGCAGAGAGTGGCAGAGGAGGAGTGGTGGTGGCGCAATTGGAGCGTATGTTGGATGGTGGTTCTAGAGGGGCTGATGGGTGGTAAGTGCTGTCAATGGGGGGTGTGAAATTGTGAGGATGTGCCATGTAGGGAGTAGGGCCTGACGGAAGAAACCACCTTCCCGCCCCCCCCCCCCCCACAAACCCCCGGTGGGCAGTAAAGGGAGAATGCATAGGGGGGGAAAAGGGATGATGGTCATGGATGAAAAGGGGGACCAAATCCCAAGGTGTCTAAGGCAGCAAAAATTTAACCACAAATGACAAAATGCTTTGTCTGCTTGTGCTCACATAATTTTCTTTTCAAACTTAGGATAGGGGAATGAAATACATTATTCTTGCACATATTTATCCTTTAAACTTAGGATAAGGGATTAACAATAAACATTTTGAAACAGATAATGCATAACATTAACTACTTAGGATAAGGGATTAACAATAGACTTTTTGAAACATATAATGCATAACATTAACTTCTCTCCTCTTTCCCTATCCTCACATTTAGAATAAAATCTATGCATTCTCACATTTAAGTAACCCACCAAATCTACCTTCCCTTAGCTATATTAGAATTTTTTATTTTAATCTTTAGGGTGCACTTAGACTAGAAAACCCATTCTCATTTTCTTTTATGCAGAAAGAAAAACTATCTAACCTAACCCTTATTTATCCTATTTACCCAAATTAAATTGTTGGTTCAATGTCATTTTCTACCTAACTAATGATTTATCCATATTAAATTGTTGGATAAACCTTCATCCTCTATATAATTTACAGAAATTTAAAGAAGTCTAATCATGATTAAACAGTGTGATTAAACTAAAGAAATTGATTGTGCTATTTTTAACGAGCGGCACACAACTTTATTTTATAGAAATTAAACAAAAACTATGTATGAGTAATGTCATTTAGACTTACAACACTTCCAATATTATTCTCTTTTTTATTTTCTTTCTTTTTTGGTGCATTTCAATCTTTCTCCTTTTTTAATATTTTTATTTTTCTCTTTATTCTTCTTATTTATACCCTCTTTTCATTTTTATTTCATTATTTCTTTTTATTTGGAAATCATTGGCAGATTGACAAGTATTTACCAAATAGGACTCTTGAAATACATCACTCAATTACCTTGAGATGCTATAAATTATAGGACCCTAACAATGGGTCCAGCTGGGGATGGCACTTTCCCTGTGAGGTGCCAAGAACATAATATCATCAGTAGCCTTGAATTGTTATTTCATAAATATCCACCTCTAATCTCTTTGTTGCAGTATTTTTGTTAACTCATCAATAAAAGCTCAGGGCCTTCTCTGCGGGCTTCAACTTTCTATTAATAGGTCACCTAATCCACACAGTAAAGACAATGATTTATACAACGATAAATGGTAAGAAACTCTCTAATACTCAGAAAAATAATGTTTGAGCACTCTTCCATTGACAGTTCCACCAGGTAATTCTGTCCCATCCAAATTTCTGATAAATAATGCATTATTTCCTCTAAAAGCATAAATGACATAAGGACCCATCCACAGGTTATCAAACTTTCCATGCTTCCCTTTATCCTCTCTTCTTGAATCCCACTATAAGATTTTATCACCAATAGTGAAATCATCTGCCTTTGTCCTTCTATCAAAAACTTTCTTTATATTCTCATGAATGACTTAAGCCTTGTTATAAACTTCTTCTCTGGATTGTTTGATCAATCCTTCTTTGAATGTCATTTGGCTTAGTCTACAATTCTTGAATTAACTTCATGACTAGTAATCCCAAAGAGGATGGAAAAACAGCATCCATTCCATAAACTAGTTGGTATGGTGACATGCCAATTGATTTCTTTATGGTAAGCCTATCATCCCAAAGTGCATTTGTGAGCTTGCTATGCCATGACTTCTTGTTGTCCGCTAACAATTTCTTGATAGTATTCACCATAATTTTTTTTGAAGATTCAGCCAACCCGTTACCTTGTGGGTAATAAGCAATTGAATGCCCCAAAGTAATATGGTATTTATTGCATAAATCTATCATTGTATTAGATTTGAAGGCTGCAGCATTGTCTATAATAAGTTTGTTTGGGCAGCCAAATCTAGATAGGATGTTGGCTTCTAATAATTTGATAATCACAGCATCTGTGGCTAGTCTAGAAGGAATGGCCTCAATCCATTTGGTAAAATAGTGAGTAGCAGTAATGATCCATTTATGTTGAGCAGAGGATGGAGGATGGATTTCTCCAATGAAATCCAATCCCCACTACTAGAAAGGGATCTCAATAGATATGGGCTTTAGAGGTAAGGGTAAAAATTTTTTTTTTTTCCCTCAAATATTTGACACTTGTGACAAGAGGTTACCTTTTTATGGACATCTAGAAAAAGTGTAGGCCTGTAAAAATTATCTCCAAGGATCTTATTGGCATTGGTTTTCCAATAGATATGACCACCACAGTCACCTTCATGGAATTCTTGTATAGTTCTTTCTACATCATCACTCAATAGACACTTTAGTTGTAAACCAATAGTAGCTTTCCAATATAAAAAATTTTCTATGATGCAAAATTTGACTACTTTTAATTTAAGAAATCTAGCCTTTGTTTGGCTGAAAAACAAAAGTATATTTCTTTATTCAAGGAATTTAATGATGTTTTTTCTTGGAACTATGAAGATCTTAAAACATATGACACTGAAATCATACAACATAAAATTCCAATTAAGGAAGATCATAAACCTTTTAAACAAAAACTTTGTAGAATAAACCTGGTTTTGATGCCTTTAATTGAGAGAGAAATCAAAAGGATGTATGATTCAAAATTCATAATTCCTCTAAGGTACTCTAAGTGGGTTTGCAACATTGTACCAACTAGGAAGAAAACAAGTGAAATCAGATTGTGCATAGATTTCAGTAACCTAAATAAGCTTTCCCTAAAAGACAACTATCCCTTACCCAAAATGGATCAGATTTTACAAAAGTTAGTTGGATATTCTAGGATTTCCTTATTAGATGGATTCTTAGGTTATAATCAGGTTTTAGCTCATCCAAATGACCAGGAAAAAACAACCTTCACTACTCCACAGGGTACCTTCATGTATGTGAAGATGCGTTTTGGATTAATGAATGTTGGAGCCACATTTCAGAGAGAAATGGATATTGTTTTTGTAGATGAAACTGGTAGATTTATTGTAATATATATGGACAACATAACTATATATTCTAAATATGATGAAGAAAATCTCATGCACCTTAGAAGAGTTTTTGAAAAGTGCAGAAAATTTGGGATTACATTGAATCCTAAGAAAATAGTGTTTGGTCTTGAAGAAGGAAAATTTCTTGGTCACATTATATCTAAAGAAGGTATTAAAATTGATTCTAAAAGGATTGAAGCTATTATGGAAATAAATAATCCAAGAAATATTAAAGAACTTCAATCATTTATTGGGAGAATAAGCTTCCTTAGAAGATTCATCCCTAAACTTGTTGAACTTCTCAGGAATATCACAAACATGCTAAAACGAGATTCTAAAATCAGGTGGAACATTGAAGCTAGGAAAATGTTTGACCAAGTTAAACATGCATTGACAAAGGCACCGATCCTAATTAGCCCTGATTTTATTAAATATTTTATAATTTTTTCCTTTGCTTCTGAACATACTATTACATCTATCCTTTTGCAAAAAAATGTTGATGGATATGAACAACCCATTGCTTTCTTTAGCATGGCTTTAAGGGATGTTGCAATCAAGTATAACATTACGGAAAAGTAGGCTTTTGAACTAACAAAAGAAATTACGGATTTCAGAGTATATATTCTTCATTCCCATATAATCGCTTATGTACTTAATGCTGTTGTTAAAGATATTTTGACACAAAATGGACCACATGGAAAAAGAGATAAATGGATTGCCATCATTCTGGAATATGACATGGAAATGAAGCCAACCAAGCTCATCAGAGGACAAGGATTAGCCAAATTGATGGCTAAATCTAATTTTAATGCTTTAGATATTAACTTTGTAGCTGAATTGGATGATCAAGAGGAACATGCGACTCCACAACTTGATGAGGATTTCATGACCTCCCCTTGGTATGAAAACCTTATTTATTTTTTGTTTAATCTAAATGCTTCTCCTGGTCTAACCAACTGGGATTGATTTAGACAATTTTATGATCTTTGGGTCTTTTTTAGTACCTGAATTTCAATCTTCAACTGTTTTTCTTGAGGGCTCAATCTTAGGCTTTTTAGCCACATCATTGAAATCAAATAGTTCTTATAATGGAGCTAGACCCTTAGGAAAAATATTATCTTTAAGCTAGAGTGTTTCAAACTCTTCTTTTTCTAGTTCAATTTCAAGAAATTCTAGTTTATTTACAGTTTTATCTAAGGGAGTATTTACATCTAAATTATCTAGTTTCCCTTCTATATTAGAATGTTCAATAATTTGACTATCTCCTTCTCAGTTTCCAAATCAATGCTATCATCTTGAAATTCATCTTTGGATGTTCAATAATTTGACTATCTCCTTCTCAGTTTCCAAATCAATACTATCGTCTTGAAATTCATCTTTGGATTGTAGGAGACTCACAATCTGTTTATCATTTCCAAATACCTGCCAATACCTTACGTTATGAGGTAGAGATGGATGGTGTTTTACCTTCAGTACATATTCTAGATTAGGGTAAGGCATTTTGCAAGAGCTAGGTGAAAAAGCCAGATTGTTCGGAATGATGTTTTGCTTTCTAGGAATTGCAGAAAGGTCATATTCAAGGAAACTTTCTAGGAAGTCCAACACAACATTTTTGTATGCTCTCATCCTGGGATGTTTGGCCGAATATTCTCATTTTATTTGTTTGATAATTAATTCAGCATCTCCTTGGATAGAAATTCTTTTAGCACCTAACCTTTTTAGCAATTGCAAACCTAAAATGAGCGCTTCATATTCTGCTATGTTATTAGTGCATTGCAAATTAAGTCTATATGAATGACCTTCAGCATAATTATTTCTTGTATTAACCACCCAAATTCCTGCTCCAGTACCATCCTTGCTACAATATCCATCAAAACTCATGTTCCAAAGAGGTTCAGGAGGAGTTTTCAGTTCTGTTATTTGTGTTTGGGCTAAGTTTGTTTTAGAAACCTCATTCTCAACACTGATTACTTTATTGTTGATATCCCCGTAGTTGTAAAGAATAAATGAATCTAAGTTTGAATGAACTCAATAAAGTGGATAATTTTGAGGTCTTTCTTGAGTAATCACCATAAATTTCATTAATTTTTTCCCTATACAGTCTCCTTTGCTACCCAAAAACTAGTATGGTAGAAAATGTCATGTCCATTTGTAGGGTTCCTTATAGTTTTTCTCCCCATGAGTGTGATAAAAACATGCCATACTTAGCACGAATGGTTGCAACCACTATATCCATTACTAGACTTTTAGTATGGAGTTGGGCTTAAGTAACACATAGGTCCTTGATAAGACCTAGGCATCTAACTTTGCTAGAATCAAAGGAATACAAGTCTTTGTATTGTCTAGTAATGTCAAGTCCTAATTTCTCCATGACAACTTTAGGCATTAAATTGTGGGATGAACCTAAATCTAGCATAGAATTATGGAGAATTTTATCATGTATATTTAAACTGACATAGAATGGAGGGACTCCTCCTTCTTGTGGTTTTCCTTCAACTTCCAACCCAAATAAGAGTTCAAGATGGTCATCATTCAAATTTACAGAGTCAGTCTTTTTACCAATGTTTAAATCTTTCATTACTTGGGGTCTGTAAATGTTTTTTCTCATTAACTTTGTGAGAGGAATAGGGATTTTCTTTTTCTAGTTCATTCTTGATATTGAAAGATATTTGATTCTTGCTTAAGTTAGGAAGTTCAGCTTGCTCTGTAATTTCTTTTGTGATAGGCTCTTTTTTTTTACGGGTGGTCGGGACATCTGTTTGAGTAGTTTCAGAAACACTGCTAGCAACCTTTTTGACAGGGATTTCCACCTTTTTCTTACCAGAATTTTTCACAGTTTTCTTAGGAAGACCATCTGTGGTTTTCCTAGGCTCATTTGCAGATGACTTCTTAGCCGATTGTTCTAAGATTTTGACATTGGGAGTGTCTATGTTATTTTTAATTCTAAGGATGTACTACCTATGGAATTCCATTATGGCATTTTCGAAACCTTGTTTATATTCATCAGACTCTTCAAAATCCATTTTAGTCTGGGCTAAGAGAAAAAGTTCCTGTTCCTCTTGAGTGAGGAAAATTGTTTCATCATTGCTTATCCCCAACAAATTTATTTTATTATCATCCAAATCTTCCACAATATTCCCCTCAACATCTGTGTAATTTTCCTGAAAAGGAGGTCAAACCTGCTAGTCTGGACCCTTTTGTTCTCTTTTTTTAATTTGGGGAACATTCCTTCTAAAGTTTTGGTTTCTAGTTTGAGGGGAATTTTGGTTTTCTCTTGCCTAAGTTTGGTCATTAATGTTCACTCTTTGCATCATTTGATTCACTACTCTGACTAAGTTATTAATCTTATGATCAACAATAGAAGTAGAACGTTCTTCTTTTATGGTTACTCTGTGTTCAGACTACAGTTTGGCTTTTTTGGCCAGGATGTTAGCTTCAACTTTAATTTCATTTGCTTGCATTCTTCCAAATTTGTTGGGTCTCTCTCTCTAAGTTGATATTACATGTCTACATCGAAACCATCTATAAAATCAATCAGAACTAGGCCAGGGGATGGCTTGATGTCTTGTGGAATGGTGTCGTAAATAGTATTGAATCATTCACAATATTCTTCCACAGTTTCATTGGGTTTTCTTTTCAGTCTTTTATATTCTTTTAGGAGTTGAAGTGGATTTTTCTTGATCTCCCATCTAGCTAAAAAATTTTGATGGAAAGCATCAAGTTTGGCTATACTTCCTATAGGTAAACCCCTAAACCATTTCTTGACATCACCTCCTAAGCTTTGGGCAAACAATCTCATTTTAACATCAGCTTCATCTACTTCTTGAAGGTCAAACACATCATTCATCCTACCCACATGTTGTTGGGTAGTATAAGCACCAGTATTATCAAAGGTCACAATTTTGGACGGTTAATATGTAGGCATAGCATTTAGCTAGCCTGGTAACACCATGGGTGCATACCTTCCTTCCATAATGGTCCTAGTAGATTTCCTTGAGGATGGACTTAATGGAGGTGCAGTTTTGATAACTACGGGGATAGTAGGGATAGTAGTTTGAGAAATAATAAGTAGGGAAGTTGGAACTATGGAATGAGTAGGAATGGGACGTTGAAGATGTGCAGATTGGGAAGAGTGACTAGACAAAGAGGCTACTGCAATAGTTAAAGAAGAGAATTCAACAGATTGCTGAATAAAAGCTTCTTCAATAACTTGGTCCAACACTGAAACTAGACCTCGTAATTTTTCAAATTGTTGTAAAGATTCAAGTTCAGGATCTATTTCAAGGACTTGGGTTTGGGGTAAATATGGTTGCAGTATCACTTTATCTATGATAGTTTGATCTATAAAAGCCTCAAATTTTGATCGAAACAAACTTTGTTGGAAAGGAAAATCAAATGCTATATCTTGTAAAGTTTCAAATTTCTCTAGAAGAGAATTAGACCTTGACAAAGGAATATTTTCCAGAGGAAAATTGAATCTAGGCAAGGGACTATTACTACCTTGACTCTCAGTAAAACTTTTCTTTCTCACCAACTTCTCAGGGTTATCTATGAATTCAGCAGGGTTGGGATTAGGGTGAGCTCTAGTGTAAATTCTTTTGGGAGTCATGGCTATGAAAAATCATCACACAAATAAAATCAAATAAATGACACAGTGAATATTTACAAAATATCAAACTCTAATCATATATTTCATAACGATATAACAGTTGTTTATTGAGATGATGATTTTAAGCTAGGGAATAATAATGTTTAGATTAAAAAATATTCTTCCCCAGTATGGTCGCCATTATGTTGTCGTTCTGTATTTTTGAGGTTGAGGGAGTAAACACATAGGACAACATCAAAACTACGTTGGAAGCTGGGATCTAGCCCTACAAGCTTCAAAGACGGATCTCTTTATTTAATTTAGCTTTGTTTTATGAATATTTTAGGCTAGCTATGGTTGTAATTGTTTTTTTTTGTCTGAAAGGTTTGGTTGATTTGAGTGTTATAATTCCATTGGGCTATGAAGTCCATAAACTAAACTGGAGTTCGTTCATCCATTTTTAAAGGGGTCCCACAGGGAAATCTAGGTGCAGTAAATGGATTTTTTAGAGTTTAAATGGATGGTGAAAAAAGTAGAAATGTAAAGTTCAGTAGAGAACAAAGAGCAATTAAGAATTCTTTATCCTGAATTCACTGGAAAAAATTAAAATTAACAACAGCGAAAATAGGAAGCTCTTGATAACGAATCCTATTTATCACAGTTTCTATTAGTTAATTCAGATTTAGAAAAAAAGAGGAAAGAAATAACAAAATTTAAACAAATAAAGACAAGAAACACATCACCATTCAAGACACCACATGAATCCTATAAAAGGTCCCTATATTATTGATGCTCTAGTTCTTCAAAATTACAATTTGTAGTAGAAATTACATTTGGAAATCAACAGTAATACTTCAAATAATGAAGTATTTATAATAAAAATTACAATAATGCTCTACAAGATCTATGTCAAAGTGATGGTGTATTATTAGCCTAGTTACAAACTAATATCATCTAATCTAGTAGAAAAAATAGGCCACGTAGGTCGTTGAGGGAAACGGTGGACCTATTTGGGTGGTTTTTGTTGCTGAGTCATTCAAAATAAAATGTGATGTTGAACTAAAACTTGCGCTGGATGTTGTGCTGGAAAAACCTTTCATTGTTATCGAGTTACTACTCAGTCCAGTAAATCGAGTAACTCTTCCCATCTCTTTTCATCTGGCATTGTTAACTTTTTCACCCTATGATAGATTTAATCTACCTCTCTATACTTAGAAAAAGTTGATTTCACGGAAAAATTATGGTTTACCTCATTCTACATGTGGAAATCATTTGACATAGTCTCCAGAAACTCTTTTGTTGTCATACTTCCTCTTATCCCGCTAAACTTGGTGTTGCTTTTGGCTATTTCTTTCATTTTCTAGATGTAGTCCTCTTGAGTGATCAGCTTTTCATTGATAACATAAATACTGGGAAGCCTCGTCTGCATTAAGGTTTCAATCCTGTTGGTAAATTTTTTCACCTATAGCTCCAAGGTCTCACATTTTTCCTCCAACTGGTCAATAAGATTTCTTTTAGTCAAGACTTTCTTTACTTCTAGAATGGTAACAGTTTTGTCACTGATTCCCACTTCCTCTAGCTAATATCTAGATTTTAAATTTAAGAACCTAATAATATTGGCAGCTTCAATTGGAATTTCTCCCAAAAATTTCCCTTCCTTTCACAATGGTTTGAGTGTCCTTCTCTATTAACTCTTTCTGTTCAAATATAATCTGAATTGAAGGCCAAATCTCATTCATTGAGTCAAGTATGTTCATCCAAATTGTTTCCTTGGCTTGGGGCAAGGTCTGGCCAATAGATGTGTCTCCTTCTACCTGGCACAGATTTTCCAAAAGTCTCTAATTTTCGTCCAATTCAGCAACTTGAGAAGCTTCAGCTTTGGCCTTCTGAACCACCAAAGTTTTGAGTTGGCTCTGCAAAGTCTCAATTTCTTTTGATTGCAAGGACATATTTTGCAGCGTGTGCTACTTGTTTAGCACTGGGAGTCTGAGTTGAAGTTGTAGGTGTAGTAGTTGTTCCTGTTGATGACAATTGAGAAAGAGGTACAAGATAACAACCATCTTCACACTGTCTTCCTTCTCCTTTACTAGTTTTTCTAGCTCTGCTTCCATCTACCTAATATTTATGTTTTGATCAATAATCAGTTTCATCATATCTGTTTTCTAAGCTTCATCTTCTACAATGGCCTTAGTCATTTGATATTTTGTAGCTGACAGCTTGAGATGTTTCCTCAATGATGAAATGTCCAAGTTTTTCTTCTTAATAATTTATTCAGTAGCAATAACATCCTTAGGGTCATACCCTATCTTGACCACCAAGTCTTTCAAAGACTTGATACTGTTGTCTTTGGCCAAGGAGGAGACCTTCTCCATCTTCAATTGTGACTGTACATTTGCAAAAGAATCCTGCAATTTGGATAAAGACATGGCAGTATTAGTGAGAGTGGTGTTGGAAATAATACTGAGAGGGGGGGTGAATCAGTATTATCAAATCAATATAAATTTTTCATTTCCATATTAACATTCATATACGCTACTTCAGTTAAGGAAAACCACGTGTATACGCAACTGTGTGTAATGCAACAAGTGTATATCCAATAAACTTACGATTCAGTTAGTTGATCCTTAATGAGTGCATCAGAATATTATTAACCATATGAAAAGTAAACAGGAGCAGTAAAATAGAATAGATCATCACACACAAGAAGCACACATGAACACCATGATGTAAGTTTGAAACCCAATGTGGGTGAAAACCACCTGCTGCAAGTTGTCTTAATCTTCTTTTTAATAAGAAACTTCTTTTACAATGGTTCTGTACTGGTACAATCTTATACCAGTACACAGGCTTCTACCTGCAGAAGGCTACAACCTTCTCTCATTCTCTAGACTCTCCTGGAAGGGAGCTACAACCCCCTTAGCTCTTGTACTAGCCGATCCATTTACTAGTACGTAGGTGCTGGCCTACTAAAATGCTCCAACCTTTACTCGTTTTCCAGTTGCTACTGGAAGGGAGCTATCACCCCCTTAGCTCTTGTATTAGCTGATGTACTAGTAGATAAGTGCCAACCTATAGAAGGCTACAACCTTCTCTTTCTTCCTCCAAGTACCATGTTTCATAAATTTTCAGACTGGATACTCCTGAAGCACAACATCATAATATGAAGGCCATGTTTCATCCAATTTTCATACTAGACCCATCAATATCATTGAAGCACACAATCAATCAACACTAGCATCATCAATCACTGAATCACCTAATACTAAAACCCTGTCAACAAAATGCAGTCACCAGAACATAGAGCAGAACTCTGCAACAATATTCAGAACCAACTGTATCATCAAAAATCATGCATCAGAGTGCATATTCCACTTGGAAGTGCCAAACCAGTGCGTATATGTCATCAATAACTTACTTATAACTTGTTGCACTTCCTGACTTCAGGGATACCCAGATTATTGCATATACAAGGATAACATGTGTGTTAGCATCCAGATCTAGTTCATCATATGACATAAAGATAAGTCATTCTGATCCTAATCCATTATAGATCTCATCCATCAATACTGAAGCTAAACATATTCAACCAATCTGAATATGCAGAATACTGACACCAGTAAATAGTCATTAGAACTTATCAACAACTAGAAACACCTGTAACTTCAAACATCATAGCTCATATGGTATACTCTGCTTAGATGTATCTAACCTGCGTATGTACGCGCTTTTATCATTGTCAACCAACATATATGTATGTAAATATTCATTCATGATTCGCAGCTATTCCAAACTTGAGTTATACCCAAATCATAACATTTAGAGAACATTACATGCGTCAGTATACAGATCTAGAGTAAACAAGATCAAACCATATAGAGATGATTCATTCCAACCCATTAGATCTCGATCTATGCTTAGATCTTGTTCTCCATCAATCGTTGAGATTTCTCCTTAGCTTAGATCAAGCAAAGCATCATGAACCCATAACCTGCATATTGGATCTCATACTTCATCAGATATTCAAGACTTTCTCGATGCTTTTGCCTAATGATCTTCTTCTCCTTTTATAGTCGTACGCCTTACTTAATACCATGGTCTAAAACCATTTAGAACCAATACTTAGGTTCAACACTTCGGACACAATACCAAGGTCCAAAACCATAGGTCTAAATACCACGGACCCAAAAAAATCTTTCCCACATGTATGCGCTTTTCCGTGCATGAAAGTGCGTGCATACACATACAAGACTTTTGATCAGCAATCCCGTGTGTATACGCGCCTTTGTATATAGTTAACCTGCACGTATAACCTACGGGTATACACTACTTGGTATATAGAGAACCTACGTATATATGCGACTTGGTATATAGTGAACCTGCATGTGTACATGACTTGGTATATAGTGAACCTGTGTATATACTCTTCTTTCTTCATTCTTTGTAGTCTGATCATCAATTCTTTTCTACTAAATTGCTGCACTATATTCTGTCATCTTGCCATCAAGGACAACACTTGTATCATACTGCCAACAATTTCCCCCTTTGGACTTGATGGAAAAGCTAACTTGTCATACTGAGAATCTGAATCCTTTGAGTTGTCCTGCATCCCATGTATTCTATAACATCTGATATCTCTTCTATAGATTCATCTAGTTATATATAAGTGAGTTGTTCTTCTACGAGTGGGTTGCCATCAAGTACAACACATGCATCATAATGCCAACAATCTCCCCCTTTGGACTTGATGGCAACAACACCAAATCACTCTCCCCCTTTGACATCAAGGGCAAAGGGTGAACCAAGATATTCTCCTTCCTTGATAAACATTCCACTATCCATATTCCCCCCGAGTACCTTTTGAAATCTCTAAATGAGCTCCCCCTTTGTATATGTCAAGGTGTACCAATCTGTCCATGCTCCCTCTGAGTACATGCTGAAATATCTACTCTACTGAAGTGTGTTGTTCATGCTCCCCTTGACTATAAACAAGGTCTACAAAAAGATGTTCTACAAGAAGAGCATGACTCTATCATAAATGACCTTCCTATCACCAAGGGCTCATACATACATCCATCTCCCAACCCAGCGGGGATATATCAATATTGACTCTATAGGTTTTAACCCCGTACAGAAATTTCTTGCATACGAGTTCTAAATCACGGGAAAAATAAAAATGCGAGAGCGTAACACATAAAACACATATACAAAGAGATTTCCCACTGGATCCCAAAACCGGGACTACCAGCTTGATTTTTCATTATGTTCCTTTCATTGTTACAATACATATTTATACATGCCGAAGCATCCAATACCATGGACCGAAAACCATCGCATCGAAAACCATGGACCGAAAACCATAGGTAGGTTCGCCCAACCTAATATAGGGTCCAAAAAAATTTCTCGAGGCACTGCCCCAGACCCCATAGAGGGGGGCTACCCACCCCCCTCTAACCCCCTGATTCACTACGTAGGTTAGTCATGGAAAGAATATAACACATCCTAACAATCTCCCACTTGTTTTCTTTCCACAGGGGGCCACAAGAGAGCTTAGTCATTTTTCCAGCCCTGAAACACCCATTGTTTCTCTACACCAAGAGAACTTCTCAGAGCTCACAGATTTTGTCAATGCATCTACATTATTCTTCAAAGTGTCCACCTTTACCAGCAACACCTTCTTTTCTTCTATCATATCCCTCACAAAGTGATACTGAACATCAATGTGCTTTGTCTTTGAATGATAAGCAGGGTTCTTTGCCAAGAAAATTGCACTTTGGCTATCACAGTCTATCCTTATAGCTCCCTATACTAACCCCATACTTGAACACAATCTCTGCAACCAAACCTCTTCCTTGCTTGCATGAGTGGCTGCCATGTATTCTGCCTCCGTAGTTGATAGTGCCACTATAGATTGTTTCTTACTCATCCAACTGACTGCACCTCCAAATAGGTTAAACACATACCCACTTGTAGATCTTCTCTGATCCAGATCTCCAGCCCAGTCTGCATCAACAAAGCCATAAATATCCAACACTCTGTCCAATCCTGGTCTTACTTGGTAGCATAAACCATAATCACTAGTGCCACGCAAATACCTGAAAACCCACTTCACTGCTGTCCAGTGCTCCTTCCTTGGTTTTGACATAAACTTGCTCAATACTCCTACTGCATGTGCAATGTCCGGTCTAGTACAGACCATTGCATACATCAAGCTACCGACTGCACTTGCATATGGAACACGAGACATGTCCTCTTCCTCTTCTTGTGTCTTGGGACACTGTTCATCAAATAACCTCACACCTACAGGAATAGGAACCTTCACCGGTTTACTATCCTGCATATTAAACCTCTATAGTATTGTCTCGACATACTTCCTCTGGTTTAACCAGAGCTTCCTCTTTGCCCGATCTCTTTTAATTTCCATGCCCAAAATATAGTTTGCAGCAACGAGATCTTTCATGTCGAATTTGGAGGACAATTGGGTCTTCAAATCCTGGATAATTTCTTTGTCATTTCCAACCAACAACATATCATCCACATACAAGACCCAATATAAATAACACAGTCACCAATTAATTTAAAATACACATAGTGATCTGCTTTACTTCTAGTGAAGCCAAGTCCCCGTATAAATGTATCAAATTTCTGATACCACATCCTTGGTGACTATTTTAACCCATACAGAGACTTCTTTAGCCTGCATACTAGTTCTTTCTTACCCTTCACCGCAAAGCCTTCAGCTTGCTTCATGTAGATTTCCTCTTCCAAATCCCTGTGAAGAAATGGTGTCTTCACATCCATCTGTTCTACCTCAAAATCAAAAGCAGCAGCAACAGATAAAAGTAATATAATAGAAGTTACCTTGGCAACAGGAGAAACAATATCACCAAAATCAATTCCCGGCACCTCGGAATAACCTTTTGCTACCAACCGAGCTTTGTATTTCTCCACCTTCCCTTTGGCATTTGTCTTCTTCTTGAACACCCATTTTCTGCCAATGGGTTTCCTTCCAGCCAGCAACTCCACCAGATCCCAAGCCTCATTTTTGTGCAAAGATGCCATTTCATCAACCATGGCCTCTTTCCAAGTTTTCCATCCTCTGAATCCACTGCTTCCTTCATAGTTCTGGGATCATCATCAGTAACAGACAAAGAAAAATTTGAACAGAAAGTAGATGGACTATACCTTTCTGGCTGCCT
>APFE031309249.1:27256-89806 GCA_000404065.3 Pinus taeda | reverse complement strand
GCAGGTATCCTTCTCGAACACTGTCTTTACACCTGCATCATCCAACTTGCTTACAGAAATCCAATTTCTGGCCATCGCAGGAATATGCAGAACACCCGGAAGGGTTCTAACCCTTCCACCTTGCAACTTCAACTTTACTTTTCCGCGACCAATGATTCTAGCCTTCCTATCATCTTCTAAGAAGACATCACCACCATCATATTTCTCATACTCGCAGAACCACTCTCTATGGGGAGTGAAGTGAAAGGATGCACCTGAGTCAATCAACCATGCCTCATGATCTACATGTGTACTTGAAGAAGCCAAGTACACATCCCCACCTTCATCTGAGGTGGTTTTTTCCTCTGCAAAAGGAGCATCATCAGATCCCTTTCCTTTATTAGGAGCTTTAGATTTACAATCCCTTTTGAAGTGCTCTTCCTTTCCGCATTTACAACACACCACCTTTATAGGTATTCCTGGAGATTTAGATCTCCCACTCGATGACTTATTTTTGTTTCTGTTCTGGGACTGTCCTCACACAGACAAGGCATCACGATTTTGGTTGTCCATAATTTTCCGTCTCATCTCCTCTGTTAGTAAGGCTGAGACTATTTCATCAAACTGCAAAGCAGTTGCATTGCTACCTATTGCAATAACCAGACTATCCCACGAATCTGGTAGAGAACACAACAAACTGATGCACTTATCTTCATCTGAAATTTTAATATCAACATATGATAACTGACTTACCACAGTATTAAATGCATTCATATGCCCTGTCGCCGAGTCTCCATCTTTCATCCTCAGGTTATACAGCTTTTTCCACAGGAATAGTTTATTCACCAGAGACTTAGATTGGTATAAAGTCCCTAACTTGTCCCACAGAGCCTTCACTGTAGCTTCCCCTGATACATTCAGCAATACTGAATCTGAGACACATAATCGTATTGTGCTCTTTGCCTTCCGATCCAACTTCTTCCATTATTCATCGGTCACTCAAATTGGTTTAGTACCCGGATATACCATGATCCACTGATATTTATCCACCAACAGATCCTCCATCTAAAGTTTCCACAACTAAAAACTCTGACCATTGAACTTCTCAATCTCTATCTTTCTGTTGCTCGCCATCTTCTTTCACCACCAGAATCGATCTTGCAGATCTCCCACTAAACAGGGTCTACCACAGGCCCAAGCGAAACCCCTCAGCAACAAAGGCATCCCCTTGAAGCCAAAATAACTCTGATACCAAATGTAGGTTTTAACCCTGTACAAAAATTCCCTGCATATGAATTCTAAATCACAGGAAAACTAAAAATGCAAGAGCATAACACATAAAACACATATACATAGAGATTTCCCACTGGATCCAAAAACAGGGACTACCAGCTTGATTTTTCATTATGTTCCTTTCAATGTTACAATACATATTTATACATGCCAAAGCATCCAATACCATGGACCGAAAACCATTGCGTCCAAAACCATGGACTGAAAACCATAAGTAGGTTCGCGCAACCTAATATAGGGTCCAAAAGAAAACTTCCCGGGGCACTACCCCGGACCCCGTAGAGGGGGGCTACCCACCCCCCTCAAATGCCCCGGACAAGGGGGCTGCCACGCCCCCCCCCCCCGCTGCGCAATCGGCGTAATCAAGGGGGGGCTCTGCCCCCCCTCTAACCCCTCGGTTCACTATGTAGGTTAGTCGTGGAAAGAATATAACACAGCCTAATAGACTCATCCACCCAACCAAGTGGGGATACACCAGATACCAAATGTTTGTACATGACTGAAATATTACATCATCCTTCCCATGCATAGTGGGGGTACAAATTACGTCATATGACCAAAAGGGAATCATCAAATGACTACAATAGATAGAGACAAACTATTACATCATGAATCTTGATATGACATTTATAACAGAGACCAAACATCTAAATAAGATCATGATAGTCATCAGCAACTATCATACACAATGTATGATCTGCTCCATAAGCATCTGTCAACAGCATCTAGACCAACAACCTGTATATGTTCATTAGTGTATAAATCATCAAGGTATGTCTGCATCAACTCATCCTTTTGAACAAAATTCTACATATGACATACAGAATCATTCACATTATATCATATGTTAAAAACACCATAACCATCTCATCAACATCGAGATCTGCATGATCCAAGTATCATCACTTAGGAGCATCTGCATCAATCAACATATGTAAGTATCAACCTATCATAATATAGGTAAGAACTCATCATCATCATGTCTTCAACAATGCAAGTTTGAGTAATCATTCATGTATCCAGCACTATGTATCTTGAGCTCAAGATCATTTGTCAAGACTTCTTGATATCATCAACAGTAATAATCCTCATCCACATGAGCACCAAGAACTATAGGAATCCTACATCATAACCGTATTATATGATATTTATGCATATGACGACAACAACATATCATTGACTCATCATCAAGTAATGAAGATGTGTATTCAAGCTTTGTACTTCTCCTTATCCTTATGAAGATCACCATGTAAACACCATATATGCATCATCGGAGAATCAACCACAAATCTGATCTGAACATCAACTATGTAACCCCAAGAATCATATGAGATTTTTTCATGGACACTCATATCATAGCGAGACATATCATTTAGCCATATAAGCATCATCACCAAGGACTACTAACCATAATGCCAACAATGCATTATTAAAAGCATATGCTCCCCCTGAACATATGCCATCTTCCTTACTATCAAATCTGATCATGCATATATCAACAAGAAGTATCAAGGCATCATCATCATTAATTTAGGATAAAAAAAAAAACATCTTACAAGTATCAAGACATTTTCACACATCATCAGCAGATTGTAACCATTATCAAACAGAGCAAATAATGGACTGAATCATATTAGACCCTTTTTCTTGAGTCTGTCCCACTGCTTTTCTTCAAACTAACATATACGTGACTTTGAATTGTCTAACTCATGTATATACGTGACTTCCCTTTATGAAAATTGTGTATGAGATTTAGGATACTAAAGTTTCATACTTTCAGCTCCTTCTGAGTCTGTTATGTCTATACATTGTGTTGTGCCATATTTTTCTGACTGTACTTCCTTCTTCTTCCATATCTTCAAGTGTGATGATGTTTTCTCCATTTAGTATGGTGCCCGTACTTTGTTCCTACATTCCTTTGCTATATGTCCAAGCTTGTTACATGCATAACATCTTACATGTTTCATATTCCTTCTGTAGCAATCAACAGCTTTGTGAAAAAACATATTACAAGAAAAACAATATCCCTTAAAGTACCTGGAACGTGATGATCTTTCTGTGTGATGGTCTTGAACCATTCTTCTACTGTATCTGGCTGCAACATGTCCAATATTATGACATACATAACATTCAACATTATTCATCGGAGGAGTAAAATATTTTCTTTGAAGAATTTCTTTCCTTGGCTGTTGATGGGCTTGTCTTGTCATCTCCTTGTTAATTATTTTAGATTTTACATTAGAGTTCCTTGCCTCTCCTTGTGAGCTAGATTCATCTTCAACAGATTCATAAAAAGCCACGCTAGTTTTGATAGCAGGAGATCTTTGACTACTAAGAATATCATCTAAGATCTTAGTACTATCTTGAAATCGTAAGAGCTTATCCTTTTCTTCTAAGTTATCTTTAAGAATATTTACCTCAACCTGATGTTGCTCGTCTTTTTCATGATATTGCTTTTTCATGTTTTCTTCAGCTTTTCTTCCTTCTTCCAACTAATTTCTTAGTTCAAGAACTTCGTTTTCTTGTTTTTCAAGATCTTAGAGTAGTTCTTTATTCTGCTTATTTGGTTCTTCAAGATCTTCTTTTAGCGAGAGGATCGTAGCTTCAAGACTTTCATAGTAACTGGATCTATCTTTGATTTTCTTTATTGTTGTGCTCCTTTCATTGACTTCATTTCTTAATGATGTCACTTCATCCTGCAAGTTTTGACATTGATCTTCCTTGTCCTTGAATAACTTCCTTACCGTGTTTCCTCCCTCTAGTTGAGCTTTTGGTTTGGTAGCTTCTTCTTTGAAGGCACATTCCCTTTTGTTCAATAGATCTTGTTGATCTCTAATTTTGTCTGTAAGCCTTTTAAATTTTGCCTCTATTTGATATCTTTCTTGCTCACCTATAAGATAAAATTCAGTTGTTTCGCTATCACTTTCATCATCTTCAAATGGATGGATAAATGTATCACCAAAGTATAACAAATTCATACATGCTAGTTCTTTTGCTTGTTCATCTTCATTCCGAAGTGATTCTGAATTTGAAATGCTTCTTCCACATATTCCCCAATCGATTCTCCCACTATCATAGCTCTTCTGAGATGTCTTCTTCTTCTTCTTAGGTGCTTTCTTCTTAAGTTTCTTTCCCATTGATCTACGGATCTCCTTCAAGCGATCAAGCTTCTACCAAAGGACCTACTCTGATACCAATTGTTGGAAATAATACTGAGAGGTGGGGGTGAATCAGTATTACCAAATCAATATAACTTTTTCATTTCCATATTAAGATTCATATACACTACTTCAGTTAAGGAAAACCGCATGTATACGCAATTGTGTGTAATGCAACAAGCATATATCCAATAAACTTATGTTTCAGTTAGTTGATCCTTAATGAGTGCATCAGAACATTATTAACCATATGAATAGTAAATAGGAGCAGTAAAATAGAATAGATCATCACACATAAGAAGCACACATGAACACCATGATGTAAGGTGGAAACCCAATGTGGGTTAATGTTATGAAACCAGCTCAAGAAAAGAGAGAAAAGATAGATCAACGCCTTAGAATTCAGCCTCTTCAAGGGGGCAACCTCCTTTACATTACATAAATGAACAATTCTTGGATGATTCAAATGACAAAACCTCCTTTCTATATATAGTAGTCTAAGGAGTCACAATATAACCAGCCGACCTAACAATAATAATATAAAGCCACAAAAATAACAATAGAGGGATTCTATGGGGCACGTAATAACAATATGTGGATAATAGGGGCACAACAATATTAATAAGGGGTACAACTACAATAGTAATGGGGTAATCACTAGTATTATAAGGACCCAACATGCCCCTCTACTTCAAAAAAGTGTTGTCCTCAACACTTGAGAAGTTCTGGATGCTTCTGTATAAAATTCTCATCATCTCATGTGGAATCTTCTGTGGATAAGTTCTTCCACTTGATAAGATACTCCGAAATTGATCGATTTCGTAGCTGTCAAGTTCTTTTTTATGTGACTGCTTCTGGTTCCAATATAATTTTTCCTTCCTCGTCAAGTTCTGGCAATATTGTTTGAACTAGGAGCTTGTCGCGTATAACCTTCTTTAAACATGAAACATGGAAAACTGGGTGCAATCGAGAAGCTGCAGGAAGCTCCAATTTGTATGCCATAGTACCAATCTTTTGCAACACCCCTTACGGACCATAATACTTTGGTGATAATTTATTATCCTTCTTAGCTTGCTTGAGGGACATTTGCTTATATGGTTGTAGCCGTAGGAATACCCAATCACCTACATCAAAACTTCTTTCACTGCGATGTTGATCTGCCTGTTGTTTCATTCTATTCTGTGCCAACACGAAGTTATCCTTTAAGAGTTGGAGGACTTGTTGTTGATGTTCGATGTGATGTTCCACTGCTTGAACCTTAGAATTTTCTCTTAAATATGATGTGATGGATGGTGGCTGATACCCATAAAGTGCCATAAATGGGGTCATTTTTGTTGTTGTATGGAAGGAAGTGTTATACACCATTCAGCCAGAGGCAACCATTTGACCCCATTTCTTCGTTTATCAGATAAAAGCAATGAAGATAATCACTTCCAACATTTGGTTTTACTATACTCAATTTTCCATTAGATGAGGATGATAAGATGGAGCTATGACCTAACTGATGTATCGAGACAAGAAGATGATTCTGTCCAAAAATTTCCAGTGGAAAATGGGATCTCTTGCACTTACAATAATCTTTGGATTTCCATGTAGCTTTTGAATTGTTTCCATAAATGCCGTGGAAACTGTACTGGCTTAAATGGATGTGATAATGCACAAAAGTGTGCATACTTGGTAAGTCTGTCAACTACCACCATGATGACACTCTTTCCCTCAGACTTGGGTAAACCTGTGATAAAATCCATTGAAACCTCCTCCCAACGTTGGCTTGGAATGGATAAAGGTCGTAATAGACCCGGTGTCTTAATTGTTTCAACTTTATTTTTGGCAAACCAAACATTCTGCCACAAACTTTTGAATATCCGATTTAAGGCCATCCCAAAAGAATTCCTTCTTAACCCTGTGGTAAGTTTTTAAAAATACTAAGTGCCCTCCTAAGGGAGAAGTGTGCAATTCCATAAGAATCTTTTGTTTGAGTTGGGAATTCTTACAGAGGTATAAGGATCTTTGTACCATAATGAATCATTTTTCCAGCTAAATGTATCAGATGTACTGGAATCTTGTTGCAACTTTCGAATAAGTGCCCACACTTCTTCATCATTCTTCCTTTCCTCCCTTGCTTCGTTTATCCAATTTGGTTGGATAATAGAAATGGCGCACAACAATGCGTCCACATCCTCATCCTTTCTTGAGAGTGCATCTGCCACCACATTTTTCTTCCCTTTTTTTTGTAGATGATATCAAAGTCATAACCCAACATCTTTGTGACCCACTTTTGTTGCTCTTTAGAGGATAATCTTTGTTCTAAAAAGTATTTAAGGCTATCATGATCCTTTTTTACCTTGAAGTGTCTTCCCATTAGTGGGTCACCATTTCTTAAGTGCATGTAGTATTGCCAACATTTCCTTCTCATAAATAGCTTTGTGTAAATACATTCCTTTGATTGGACGACTTTGAAAAGAAATGGGTCTTTCATCTTGCATTAAAAAACACCAATTCCATTTCCTGAAGCATCACATTCCACAATAAAGCTTTTTTTAAAGTTTGGCATAGCTGAGACCGGTGCTTGGCACATTGCCTCTTTAAGATGTTCGAAGGCCTTTGCTACTTCTGAAGTCCATGAAAATGCATCTTTCTTCAATAATGTTGTTAGAGATGCTGCTATTATCCCATAATTCTTAACAAAATTGTGATAATACCCTATCAACCTGAGAATTCCTCGCAGATGTTTTATGGTTGTGGGGATTTTCCATTCCTTAATGGATTTAATTTTTCTAGGGTCTACCTTAACACCTTCATGAGATACAATATGACTAAGATATTCCACTTCTTTTACTCCAAAGATACATTTAGATCTTTTTGCATATAATTGTTTCTCCTTCAATAGTTTGAGCTCCCTGTCAACATGTTCAACATGATCCTTCCAAGACTTGTTGTAGATTAGTATATCATCAAAAAATACTAACACAAATTTTCTAAGGGAGGTTTGAAAATGGAATTCCATCAAACCTTGCAATTAGAAGGTGCATTGATAAGGCCAAAAGGCATGACCAAAAAATCCATAATGGTCCTCATGAGTTGTAAATGGTGTTTTTAGAAGGCCTTCAGCTATTCTGATTTGAGATATCCTGAACGAGATCCCAATTTGGTGAAGTAAATTGATCCATGCAATTATCCAAATATTCATCATGATAGGAATGAGAAATTATCTTTAAATAGTGAGCTTGTGAGCTCCCTATAATCCAGACACATGCGCCATGATCCATCCTTCTTGTGCACCAAAATTATAAGCAAAGAAAGAACTTTGACTAGGTTGAATTATACCAACTCTAGCATTTCTACAACCAAACATTCAAATTTCACTCTTTTGGCATAGGGAAATCTATACAGACTCAAATTTGGAGGACACTTCATTGAATCAAATGAATACAATGAATCATGATCACGAATAGGTGGGAGGCCTTTGGGAGTCTCAAATACCTTGGAATGATTGTCCAAGAATTTTTGGAGATCTGGAGAAATAGATGATTTCAATGTAGGAACCTCTAGTGAACATAATTTTGAAATTATTCCTTGTTGTTCCTTCTTTAGAAGCTTTGTCATACCATTAGAGCTGATTGTATTTCTTGGTTTCCCTTAAATACCCCTTAATTCAACTTCCATTCCTTTTGCACAAAATTTCATGAAAATTTCTTGAAAATTAAAACCTATTGTACCCAAGGATTGTATCCATTCAACTCTTAGTACAACATCAACACCACCCATTGGAATGGAAAGCATTGGGATATTCAATACATATTCTCCCATGGATAGCTTGATATTATGGCACTTTCTAAAGCAATTTATGGTTCCTCCACTTGCAACCATCACTTGACACTCTGGTGTTGGATATAGGAAGTAATTAAATTCCTTGGCTATCTTACAATGAATAAAATTATGGGCACTTCCCGAATCAATCAACACTATTACCTTTTTCTTCTTGATATGTCCTTCTATCTTGATAGTTTGAGGAGTGGTAATTCCAGCCAATGCATTACAAGATATGGTTCAAAATCTTTCTGCTTACTAGGGTTTGTCCGGAGTATATACTCTTCTTTGAATTTCTTGCTCCTTTTCTTCCTCACTCTTCACAAATCTATTATAATAATATTCTCAACGCACTTATGACCTTTAGTGTAATTTGCTATCACAACTGTAACAAAGCCTTTTGCTCTTTCTTCTTCAATTTGTTTGGTGTCAACCTTGTAGGTTGTGAGGCTGGGGCAACAAAACTTCTCTTTATAGTTGTGAGTGTAAAGCTTCTTGGTTCCAAATTTTGCTTTCTATTTTCTTGCTACTGAATGCCTTCTCCAATGAATCAGGTTCCCAAAGGCGAACCTCATGTTGGATATTATCCTTTAAATTCCCTATGAACACATTAATCCTATGCTCCTCTGGAATATCTTTTACCCTTATGTTCAATTTTTGGAAGTCCTCAATGTGCTCCATCATTAAGCCCTTTTGTTTGATATTTATCAACTGGCTGAAAAAAGGTGTTGCATTTTGTATCCTCATAATGTGCTATCATTTATTTCGTAAAAATTTCCTAAGTGACAACTTTTTTATGAGAGCAAATCCATTGATACCATACAAACTGATTTGGTTCCAAATATAAAGTTGCAATACGTATCTTTTGTGTATTTTTCACATTATGGGGATCGAAAAATTGCTCCATCTATAGTATCCATGTTTTGGGATCCTTGCCATCAAACTTCCTCATATCGATTTTTGGAACATGGTGGGTCTTCAATCCAACATTAGAGTTTATGAAATCATGATTAACATTTTCTTTGTTCTCATCATGAGTTTCCTTTACTACCCTTTCACCATTAGTAACCATTTCTTGTAGCAACTTATTCAAATTTATCTTCAATTCTTCCATCTTAGCATCCATTCCATTCATCTTAGCATCAATGCCATCCATCTTAACTTTCATGCCACTGATATTAGCTTCCACGCCATTCATCTTGGATTCGGTTACCTTTTATGAGAGTGGAATTTGTTGTACTTGGTCTTGTAATTTTGATATATCATGTTGCATTTCTTCCTCTTCTTCACGAGTCATGCTAGATCTTTCAGGTTTCTTACTAGGTGTTTCCATTTTCTTTCTTCGGGGCATAAATTAATGCTAATAATTCTTCACTATTCCCTTTGAACTCCTTCAAACTAATTTTTCAAACCAATCTTATGCAAAATTTTAAAAAAACTACACACTTTTTTTCACTTTGTAAGATCTCGATATTGAATCTATTGTGTCTCTATAATTGTGGATCTCAAATATCTAAAATAACTTCCTACAGTATCCCTTTGAGTCCACTTTCTAACCTCGCAAGTCTGATCAAGATTGGATTCTCCAAGGAAGAGTTATGCCAAATATCCCACGTGACTTGATTATAGACTAGTTTAGTAGAGCGAACTTGTACAAAGTGCCACGCGTCACTGTTTGGCCTTAGTACCTGAAACTGATATAAAGAAAACTATAGGCCATTATCTTTCTCAAACTTCTTATGAAATTTCTATCTCATACTCAGAACAAAAGTTATGATAATTTTCCCCAGGTCACCTATTTGGAATATAATTCGGGAGTTTGCAAAAACCCTAAATTCCTCAGATCATATCTCCAAAAATATAGTGAGACAAGCTATGAAATTTGGACCCAAAGTTCAGAACAAGTTCGGCTCAAATGGTTGTTCTTTTAGCTTATGAAATTTCACAGACAAATGTTTAGCGAAAATTCCATGATGACCTATTTGGAGCAGCGAAACCCTAGAATCCAAAGCTCTAATACCAAATGTTAGGAAACCAACTCACAAAAAGATAGAAAAGATAGATCAATGCCTTAGAATTCAACCACTTCAAGGGGGAAACCTCCTTTACATTACACAAATGAACAATTCTTGGATGATACAAATGACTAAACCTCCCTTCTATATATAGGAGTCTATGGGGTCACAATATAATCAAGCCGACTTAATAGTAATAACATAAGGGTGCAACAATAACAATAGTGGGTTTCTATGGGGCAAACTAATATCAATATGGGGACAATAGGGGCACAATAATAACAATAAGGGACACAATGACATTAGTAATGGGGGAATCACTAGTATTATCGGGACCTAACAATATATGCATATTCTGTCAGCACAATTTTAACACACCCATATGAGTGTTGGTAGTGCTTGTGAAGTAAATTGTGTGTTGGTGTGGGATAGCACTATGTGAATAATTTATCAACCTAATTTCAATATGCCAATACATGGAAGAAAGGTGCCTCCCTCAACCCAATTGTGGTAACAATTCAAAGTGGGATAATTACTTTATGAAATCATTGGATCCAAAAACATATATATATATATATATATATATATATATATATATATATATATGACACACATGGCCTAAGCCTTGGGTAGAACCACCATGGCATCGACCAACTATACACAAATGTGTGCACAGGGACGATTCACTTTTTCCTTATATGCAGTCAAATTCACCTTAACATAGTGAGAGCTGATGTGCATGATAAAAATTTAATTGCATCCCTTCTCATTAGTCATAGCTCAATCCTTAGCCCTAGTAACCTTGTCTCATGACCATGGCAGGATCTATTGTATCATATATAGGTTGGCACAATGGGAAATTCATTAGTCCATACAACCATAATTTGCAAGCGAGAGAGGAGGCTACATCCCTGGAGGTTTGTGGAGGATCACTTGAGGAGGAGTCATGGGATGATGCAGTGGAGTAGGTGATGTAGACGAGGAGGTTAAATGTAGATGAATCCACGTTAAATGCTCCATAAGGAAAATGTTAGGGTAATGTGTCCTAACGGTCCTATTCCCAAAAGTTCAAAGTAGGAGCATGCGATGAGAGCTCTGAGATGATGAGGACTGGGACAATGTGGAGGGATGGTGATGTGACAGAGGCATGGGTAAGTTGGATCCAACACCCTAGAAAGTAATAAGATTGAACAATCACATGGAGGAACATTTCGTGGTATTTAAAGAAGAGAGTTAGGGTATGCATAAACAAAGAAGTGATGTTGCAGTCAATGGGGAAATTTCCCTCCTGAATTATGTCACCTGGATGTAGACCTTGTGAGTCGATTATGGAAGAGTTTGGATGACTAAGAATCAGGGTGATGTGGATCTCAATGCATGACGTGGAGATAAGAATTGGGCCACATAGGTGGGGTGGGCCTGTTGAGTACCACATAAGCTCAAGAGGGATGAACCATAGATGAAGAAATTAGAGAAGTGAGAGATTACTTTCAGGGTTAGTGTTCCCAAGATGACTTGGCTTGTGGGTCCACAACAACATGGGAATGGTGTGATTAGTTGCTAAAACCAATGGGAAAGTTGCAGGTATGTCCTGACAGATAAAAAGGATTGCATAAGAATTGAAGGGCCAAGATCCAGGGTTTGAGATTTGATCACATTGTGTTGTGCAAAGTGTTAAGCATCGAGGGTTAAATGAGTGGGATTGCACCATGTGTGTGTGTGTGCACTACAACAAAATGGGAAATTTGCGTCAAATTTAGCGCTAGATTTTAATGCATTTTTTTACAATTGGGATGAGCAACCTAGCACTAAATCTAGATTTTTAAAGCGTCCTTTTTTGCGCCTAATTTTTCATCATTTTTCATGCTATATTTTGCAACCTTTTTTACACCAGATTATGCATCATTTTTCGTGTCAAATTCTGCACCAAGATTTGCATCTAATTTTATGACAGGATTTAGTTCTAGTTTTGTGCCATTTTTCACATCTATTTTTTAACATTTTTTGCTTCCTATTTGTGCCATTTTTTGCTTCCATTTTTATGACATCATTTGCATCAAGTTTACACCGTATTTTGCATCCAATTTAGGACCTTTTGTTGCATGAATTTTGTATTGATTTTTGCATCTAGTCTTAAACCAGGTTTTGCATCTTGTCTTGCACTAGTTTTTGCTTCTAGTTTTGCACCTATTTTTGAATCTTGTTTTGCACCTGCTTTAGTGCCTATCTTTGCACCATATGTTGAATTTGATTTGGCATCAAATTTTGCATCCATTTTTGTGCCCATTTTTTCATTTTTTTTAAACCATTTTTTACGTCCACTTTTGCATTTGATTTTCCTCCCTTTTTCGCATCCCATATCGCACCATATTTTGTATCATTAGCTACATCCAATTTTGCATTGTTTTTAACATAATTTTTGGCCTCCAATTTTACACCCTTTTGATGAGCCAAGTGGATATTGGTTGCCACCTTCTATTCCACTTGGTCCCCCACCATTATTTCTTTCAGTTTTTCACTTTCCTTATTTGTAGCACAATTTACTATTTTTGGCAGTTTTTTGGGTCCTGAACTTTCGAAGACATTTTGAGGCCCTAAACGACATTTTTTGGCAAAACAGGGGCACTCATGGGTAATGGATCAATGTTGGTCACTCAAACCTTGTATTCCTTGGATAGATATTTCTAATGAGGTATTGTGTACATCAAACAGAGATTGTATTCCAAAGTTACGATCCCAGGAAGTTGATGTACCAATTTACCCAAACGGGGCCCATAGTTTGGCACTTAATCTCCGAGGGTTAGGTTTTTGGATGTTTAGGGTTTTCCATTATTTCTAAATAATAAATAGGCCTTTGATCCTTACTGTAACATATTTCATAGGCATCTAGTGGCCACATCTCTTCTTAGAGATAAGCTACCATCGCTTGAGCTAGCCTTATTTCCATTCTGTTTCTAAGCATATTTTAGTATTTGATATTAATGAAATGAAGTGTTATTTATGCTGCATCTCTATATTTATGATTATATCTATAATTTTTTGTGTTCTTGTTTAAATTCATATCAATGGTATCAGAGTGGCCTATCTTTCTCTATTTTTCTTTGTATGTCCCTAACGAGGTCAAGATATAAGGAGTTAGGGCTTGCACTGGTTGAACCTTTGCAAGACTAACCTCGCAAATCCTAACGGCCTCCCATGGGGGAATAAAATAGAGAAGAGGGAGAAGAGATCCCACCAAAATATTTCTCGAGGAGGCCCATGAGAAAAAAAGGAACATGAAGATGAATAAATTTGCCTAGATCCTTCAATGATTTTCCATTGGCAGCGCAACCACATCTAGCAGCCACTCTGGAGGTGCCACTCCTTTTAAGGTACAATTAAACCTTGACATTCCCATATTTTAGGGCCAAATACATGTAAACTCTATAGATAAATGGTTAAATATGCTAGAAGGATATTTTTCTATTCATGATTTTTCCAACCAAGAAAAGATCAATTTTTCTCTTCTCAAAGTCGTCCGCCACGTCAAGGACTGGTGGGAAACCTACTGTGAGCAGAAGGATGAAAGTACACCCTCACTTTTTCAGCCGCGCCCACTTGTAATTTATTATAGGATGGCATCAAGGAGCATTACTACCCTATCAAGATCTATGAGGATAAATACATAAAGTGGACCATGCTACAACAGGAAACAGACCAATGTGTGTCGTAGTTTACCAATGTTTTTCATACCCTTAGCATGAAGTTGGGTATCAAGGATTCAGAGAAAAGTTTGGTACTCAAGTACCTCGACTACCTACATAGTTACATCTAGGATGAGATGGAGTTGTTGGACATCTCCTCACTCTGCACGGCATACCGATACGTTGTCAAGATCGAGCAAAAGCTTAAACAAAAGAAGCAAGACTTTGGATTTGTGAATCTGAAGTAAGGGAAAGGTGACCCAAAATCATAGAACAAAGGAAAAATCGAAGGTGGGTAGCCCCAGATAACCTACCAAAGCTACAAGAATATAACAACACCCTGAAGCCGACGAAGGGCACGGTAAAGTGGTGTGAGTTCCATAAGAGCTTCTGATTAGGGATTAGTATTTTAGCTAAAAAATTAAAAGTGATTAGAATTTATTTAGACCTAAATAAATGGATAGAGCTCATCTAAAATTTTCCAATGCCACAAATGGTTTGAAAAACTGACATTGTATGCAAAAGTTAGAGCTTCTGCAAGTTTGGTAAAAAAATAAGCCCAGGGGACCAGCCCCCACCCCATGTGACCAAGCGGCTGAACCAAGAGCTAAGGGCCAACTGTAAGCGAGATTAGTGTGCCGCTAATTAGTTTATCATTTAATTAATCCATAATTAAGTTGGTGGAAGTTATGGCAGAGCCACTAAATTTGGAACCGCCACCAAACTTGGCGGACTTAACTGGCAATTCTCCAGATTTATAGGAGGTTTTCTAGGAAGAACAGTTTGAGCCATAAATTACTCAGTTCTCAACCAAATTTCAAAAATTAATAGTCATTTTTGGATAATTGGCATAATGGGAATTCATTAGAGTAGGGTTTAAAGGTAGAAGAGGTCATCTACAAGTGTTTTTGGTCACTTGAAGATCTTTGAAGCCTAGGGGCACCAGGTGTTGGAGACCATTACCAGAGCAGCTGATAACCAAATTGAGTAAAACAAAATAGTCATTTTTGATAGATTTGAATGTTTTAAACTCATTGGAGTAGTTTTTGGGAGGCAAAAGAGGTCATCTATAGGTATTTTTCTTCACTTGAATATTTATGAAGCCGAGGGCCACCAGGTGTTGGAGGCCACTCCTAGAGCAGCTTGTAACCAAATTGAGTAAACAAATAGTCATTTCTGATAGATTTGAATGTTTTAAACTCATTGGAATAAGTACGAAGAGAATTTGATGCATGTAATAGAAATTTGAGCACTATTGAAGCTAATACAAAGGCTCACACTATGAAGTTGGACCAAGGAGATGTAGCCCAGGAGGGGTGAACTCCTTCAACAAAAATTTATGTATTGAGCTCTATTATTTGTGCTTGTTGTGTTTTTATATGATACTATTCATCCATTTAAATTCATTCTTTTAAGTTCACGCAAAACACTAAATTTCACCGAGTTAGATGAATTAACAATCACATGCTGATGGATAAGCTCTTCATGGATAAGCAAACCAAAGAAAAGAAAAAATTATATCTGGAAATGATACTAACACAACATTAATTAGCAATGAATTTTAGATCAAGTTGGTATCAAAGCACAAGGTTTCTTTCTTGATTTTCTTGAAGGGTTTAATTGTTGCAAAATTGTGATGCTTACAAGGTTAAAGTTGTAGAGAGGAGAAGTGAAGCTACTAATAGCTAGTCCTGATATTAGGACAAGAAGGAAGAAGGTTGAGAAGGGATCATCCTCACCCAAAAGACCACTCAAGGTAACACTTGAATCTCCTCAAGTTCCATATCCATCAGTTGAGATTGAAGAGGCAAAAAATGCACAAGAGGTTGAAGTGATTGAAGAGGTACAATCAATACAAATTTCTAATCCTAAATCCATAGCCATTATGTCTGGAGAAAGAAAGCATGAAGGTCCCTCTTTAGAAGAGGAAGAATTCAAGAAATCTTTCTATACTTTGACTGAGATGGTTAAAGTCCTCTATGAAGAGAGGAACACCAGAATGGTTGGAGAGAGTTCTAAGTCTCCACATGGAGAAGGAAGCTCAGAGGAAAAAAAAGATAAAAAGAAGGATTCCAAAGGGACTGGTGGAAAGCCACCTCCATCTCTGCCATCCTCATCATATTCACCATCTTGCACATCATCATCTTCCACTACCACCACTGCCCATACTCATTCCAAAACCCCAAAAGGAAAAACTCCATTACTGAAATTAGACATAAAATTTGAACTTCCCATGTACAATGGAGAAGTGAATGCAGAAAAGTTAGACAATTGGATTCGATAGTTGGAGGTATACTACAGAATTCAGAACCTTCAAGAGGAGGACATAAAGATCCAATTCGCTTCACTGAGGCTAGAAGGAGCTGCACTAGTTTTGTGGGAAGCAAGGACTCAAGAGGAAATGTGAATCCATGGTAAGATATCCATTTCTTGGGTTGAATTTATTTCTGCAATTAAAAGACAGTTTTATCCTTTAGCCCATATGCAAAAAGCCATCATGAGTTGGGCAAAATTTTAGGCAGATTAAAGGCCAAACAGTCCAATATTATACACAAGAGTTTAGGAAAAAGGCTTTGTTATTAGGAGTAAACTTGAATTCATAAGACACACTCTTGAAATATATTGGAAGTTTACATTCCTATTTGCAACATACTATCCTTATGTTTAACCCAAGTAAATTAGATGAAGTATGTGTGCAAGCCACACATCTTGAGGCAAGGGGAAAATAAAACATAGAGGATAAAGGTGAAAGTGAGGGTAAGGGAAAAGAGAAGGGAGGAAAATGGAAGGGAAATAAGAATGCAAGTATCAAAAAATAGAAGGAAAAACTCACATGCAAAAATTGTTCAAAGACTAGCCATGATGAAGACCATTGTTGCCAAGTTCATCCAAAATTAAAACCAGATATATTGAAAGCCAAAGAGAAGGGAAAAACTATTGCTATAGCTAAAAAATACTTAGGGTCAGATTCAGGAGATGAGACAAAAATTGCAACTATGGGTTTCAAAGGTCAACATGTTGAAAGTACTAGTTCCTCAAATAGTCACAACAACACTCCAAATGAATACAAAAGGGAAGAGTTGTTCACTGTCAAAGTAATCTCAAATTATACCAAGATTGATGCACTCTTTGATAGTGGATCACAAGCAAACCTAATTTCAGAAGACATAGTTAAAGAGATTAAACTTGAAACTGTACCACATCATAAACCATACCCTTTGGGTTGGATAGTTAAGGATGCCAATTTACAGGTTTCAAGGAAATGCATTTTTAGATTTGCTATTACTACAAACTTTGTGGTTCCACTTGACATTTCTGAAATTATCTTGGGAAGTCCATATTTGTATGATGGGAAAGCGGTGTTTCATCACTATGAGCACAAATATCATTTGCTTAAATATGGGTGAAGTATATTGTGAGAGCTCATCACAAGAAACTGAACATTTCTTTAGTTAATGCAGGGCAAATGAAGAGGCTAGTGAATGCAAGTCATAACTTGACGTTGTTAATGATCAAATAAAGAGATGTTTTGAATCATACTTTTCATAAATATGCTTATATTTGTAATGAGTTGTTAATGATCAAACAAAGAGATTTTTTGAATCAGACTTTTCATAAAAATGCTTATATTTGTAATGAGTTGTTTTAGAACAATAACAGGTTGCCTTTGAAAGAAGGTGAAAAGCATTTGCAACAACCAACATTGGCATTGAGCAGTGTTGAAAACAAGGTGTCAGTGCAAGAAGTTGAAAAGAATGCCAGTTGTACGGAAAACTATCGAAGTGCTCATTCTTTCAGGAAAGGATTCATTATTTGGGGCACATCATTTTAGGTGAAGGGATTTCGGTAGATCCTGAGAAAGTAAAAGTGATCATGGATTGGCCAATACCGAAAAATGCTCATGAGATACGTAGCTTTATGGGTTTAGCCGGTTATTACCCAAGATTTGTAGAAGGGTTCTCCAAAATCGCAAAGCCAATTACAACTCTTCAGCGGAAGGGTGTTAAGTATGAATGGACCGAAGAATGTGGCCAAGCATTCTCCGAACTCAAAAGACTACTCACCAGTGCACCAATTCTAAGAGTCCCTGACATGGACAAGGATTTTACAGTATGTACTGATGCATCCAAGCAGGGACTGGGTGCAGTATTGATGCAGGATAGAGGAGTAATAGCATATGCTTCTAGGAAGTTAAAACCTCATGAAGAACTCTATGCTACGCACGATTTAGAATTAACTACTGTAGTACTAGCCTTAAAGATTTGGAGACACTATCTAGTGGGACGAGGTTTTACCCTTAAAAGCGACCATCGAAGTCTACAATATTTGCTCGCACAAAGAGACTTAAATGCAAGGCAACGACGATGGAGTGAATTTCTAAGTGAATATGACTTTGGGATATCATACATTAAAGGAAAAGAAAATGTAGTGGCAGATGCTTTAAGCAGGAGACCTCGGATATTTTCTCTCATACCCATTAAAATAGACTTAAGACAATGAGTACTGGATCATCTTATTCAAGATGGCTGGTATTTAAAAGTGAGAGCAAGTCTACAGGGAAAAGGGGCCAAAGAATTGAAGTTCGAGGGTTATGAGCTAGAAAACGACGGAATCTTACAGTTCCATGGAAGGATGTATGTTCCTGATGATAAAGATCTTCAAGATACCATTCTTGGGGAAGCCCACAGAGCAGTATATTGTGCTCATCCTGGAGTAGGGAAAATGTATGCGGACACCAAGAAGCTCTTCTTTTGGCCAGGTATGAAGCACGATATCACTCAATTTGTTGCAAAATGTCTGGAATGTCAGCAAGTAAAGGCCGATCATTATCACCCAGCGGGCCTCTTACAACCCCACGACATTCCTATGTCTAAATGGGAGACCATTTCTATGGATTTTATCATTGGACTACCTCTTACTTCTCAAAGACACAATGCCATTTTGGTAGTGGTGGATAAATTAACAAAAAGCATCCATTTCATTCCCGTGAGAGACACTTACGATGTTGCTGATGTAGCTCGTGTATTCATAAATGAAATTATCAGATTTCATGGAGTACCTAAAAAGATTATATCCGATAGAGATTCACGATTCACTTCTAGATTCTTGATTTGCATGCAAACAACCTTAGGTACTCAGCTAAATTTAAGCACGACTTACCATCCTGAGACTGACGGGAAAACTGAAAGAGTAAATCAAGTACTTGAAGACATGTTGCGAATGTATGTAATGGATCAGCAATCACACTGGGAAAAGTATTTACCCTTAGTCGAATTCGCATACAACAACAATTACCATAGCTCGATTGGGATGCCTCCACTTGAAGCTTTATATGGTTGACCTTGCAGAACACCGTTAAGTTGGGACAGGTTAGAAGATCGAGTGATAATAGGACCTGAATTAATCCATGAAATGGAAGCATAGGTAAGGCAAATTAGGCAACGATTAAAGGAAGCTTAAGATAGACAGAAGAGTTATGCTGATGCCCACAGAACTGATAGGAGGTATGAAGTAGGGGATTAGTTTTTCATCTGCATCAAGCCAAATAAAAGTACTATTCGATTCGGGAAAGGGACAAAGCTATCACCCCGATTTATTGGGCCGTTTAAAGTCGTGGAAAGAGTGGGACCTGTTGCCTATCGTCTTGCCCTGCCACCTCACCTGCATAAAATTCATAATGTATTTCATGTTTCTGTATTAAGACATTATATAGCTGATCTATCTCATAACCTTCAATGGAAGGAATTGCAGGTATCGGACGAGGGATTCATATCGGTCGAACCTTTACGTATTCTAGAACGTAGGGTTCGACAGCTCAGGAACCTCCTGGTGGACCAAGTTAAGGTCCAATGGGACAAGTATAGTCCTAGATCCACAACTTGGGAAAATGTAGAGGACATATGTCAAAGATACCCTAGACAATGTCAATTTTGAAGGATTTGAAACTATGTTTTGTATATATTTTACTTCACTGCAATCAGAGAGCCAAGACCATTTTTGAATGATTATAAATAAACGTGGAATTTTGTGACATAATATATGTTTAACTTCTGCTGGTACATGGATACCAAAATGATATATGTGGTTCATTTTATTAATTATAGTTGTCAAAGGAAAGTTAAGCCAGTTAAAGGGTTTTACTTCCAATAGAAATTTAGATATTGTAATTTGTTTTATTTTTACATGTCAAATATGATCAATAGAACTCAGGAAATGACTACATTTTAGATGGAATTCAAAAGACATGCATAGAAAATGGTAAAAATATGTTATACTGAATAATACATGAGTTATTTTGAATATGCTGATGCACATTTTCTGAATGCATGAGTGAGTGTATAATTGCAGATGAAAGTAAATGATTTGATTACCGGGATGACCACGTGATGAAAGAACCTCAGAAAAATTAAAGCTCCAAGTGATTCTATGATAGGGTGTTCACCCTAAGTTCTACTAGGAGGGGTGGAGGTGTTCCCCACCATTTATCCTCCGAACCCTGGAGTCATGGGAGGACTGTGCGAGTCACGCTCCCCTAGACGTGTGCTGATGACTGCCGGATGCCTACTGGGAATCAGGTCGGTATAACTGATGCTGCCACCTTAGAGTTTATGAATGGTTAGGTCAGTAAAACTGACACCATGGCATACTCCAGTAGAGGACGGATAGGAGGGGAGCAAAAGAGATTGGGAAGGATAGGATGATGTTAGAATAGCTCGGAAACCTGGATAAGAAAAGTCAGGCCCATTAAAACCTTAAACCTAAAATCTAAAATCGGGACGAAGTTTTTCGAAGGGGGAGTGTATGTAACGACCCATTTAAACTAATTTACTAAATTAAAGTTTAGACTTATATTAAAATTGATATGATAAACCTAAAAAAAAAAATATAAAATATGAGTTAAACTTTAAAAATAAATATAAATTAAATTTTATAATAAATATAAATTTAAAACTTTATAATATATAAAATTTAACTTCATAACAAATTAAAGTTTATAATAAATAATTAAATATAAATTAAACTTTATGATAAATATAAAACATTGAGTTTTATAAAAATATAACATTAAATTTCATTAAGGTAATAAAAAGATAAAAACATTGAACCCTTATGTACGGAGTGCATCAACCAAACCTATCGGTAAGAAAAATACTTAAAGCCGAAGGATAAATATCTGAGGGGGAGATCATGCATGTTGAGAGGTGTCAGGAGGAGGAAGAGCGGTGGCCGTAGGCTAGAAGGCAGCCACCGCCAAGCCTGCTAATATAAAAACCGCTGGACTGAGCCGATGGAGGGAGGAGAGCAGGAGGACAGAGGCAGTGAAAAAAAACCAGGAATCAAGAGCTTGCATTGATCTGAGGTTTTGGGCACGGGGGCAGTGAGCCTCAGTGAGAAGCTTGCTGGATTGGCTGGGAGGAATTAGTTTCCCAGTAATTGAATCAACTTGAACAGGAGAAGGCAGCAGGAGAAGAGGAGCAGACAGCAGATCATCGCACAACAGTTCAGGTAAGCCTGGAAATCCCCTTTCAAATCTGCATATTGTTTGCTTACATCATTGTTAGGTTCATTGTTAGATACACTACAAAGAGAAGAGGAAAAATAATCCTGGCAAATAAGGAATGGGTTCCAAAAATGTTCATTGCTGGTTTCCAAAAGGCACATTACAATGGCGAAGAAACTTGGGCAAGAGTCGACTCAAGTACAAGGCAAAAGCAATGAAAAATTGCCATAGAGACAAAGTGCAAGGTGAGAAAGATTCCAAGTATCATTTGATTGTTGACCAAGGTAGGAACAATATGTTTTCTACAAAATTAGATTGTTTTTCTGCAAATTCAAAAATATTGCAGCTTGACAGTGTCAAAGACAACAATAGATGGTTGTCGAAATCAAGGAAAAATTTGACTTTTATGAAAAGCTCCAAATGATGAAATTAGGAAAATTTCAATGGATAAAGACTAGAAGGATGAGGTAACAGTCCCTTAATCAACATAATCAGTGTTCAAGAGAGCTTTTGGGGTCCAAAAGGCTTCTAGTAGGGAGGAATGATCATGGGTCAGTATTTTAGCTAAAAAATGAAAGTACTCAGAATTGCTTTAGACTTGAATAAATGGATATATTTCGTCTCCAGATTTCCAACGCTGCAAATGGTTTGAAAAACTAACATTGTATGCAAATGTTAGAGCTTCTACAAGTTTGGTAAAAAAATAAGCCCCCGGGGCCAACCCCCACACCATGTGACCAAGCGCCCAAACCAGGAGCTAGGGGCCAACTGTTAAGCGGGATTAGTGTGCCACTAATCAATTTATCAGTTAATTAATCCTTAATTAAGTTGGCAGAATTTATGGCAGAGCCACTAAATCCGGAACCACCACCAAACTTGGCAGACTTAACTAGCGGTTCTCCAAATTTAGAGGAGGTTTTCTAGGAAAAACTGTTTGAGCCATAACTTACTCAATTATCAACCAAATTTTGAAAATGAATAGTCATTTTTGGTTAATTGGCATGTTGGGAATTCATTGGAGTAGGTTTTAGAGGCATAAGAGGTCATCTATAGGTGATTTTGGTCACTTGACGATTTTTGAAGCCTAGGGCCACCAGGTCTTGGAGG
The DNA here is from genome assembly GCA_000404065.3 of Pinus taeda. NCBI lineage: Eukaryota > Viridiplantae > Streptophyta > Pinopsida > Pinales > Pinaceae > Pinus > Pinus taeda. The sequence continues at coordinate 67,260 of APFE031309249.1, read as the reverse complement.
CCATTACCAGAGCAGTTGGTAACCAAATTGAGTAAAAGAATAGTCATTTATAATAGATTTGAATGTTTTTAACTAATTGGATTAGGTTTTAGACGTAGAAGAGGTCATATACAGGTGTTTTTGTTCACTTGAATATTTTTTAAGCCTAGGGTCAGCAAGTGTTGGATGCCATTCTGAGAGCAGCTAATAACCAAATTGAGTAAAAAGATAGTCATTTTTGATAGATTTGAATGCTTTAAACTCATTGGAATAGGTACCAAGATCATTGGATGCATGTAATAGAAATTTTAGCACTATTGAAGCTAATACAAAGGTCCACACTATGAAGCAGGACCAAGGAGTTGTAGCCCAGGAGGGGTGAACTCCTTCAACAAAAAATTGTGTATTGAGCTCTATTATTTGTGCTGCTGTGTTTTTATATGCTATTGTTCATCCATTTAAATTAATTCTTTTAATTTCATGCAAAACACTAAATTTCACTAAGTTAGATGAATTAACAATCACATGCTCATGGATAAACTCTTTATGGATAAGCAAACCAAAGAAAAGAAAAGCTTATATCTGAAAATGATACTAGCACAGAATTAACTAGAAATCAATTTTAGATCATCTTCACACAAAAAACAAGTGAGTGTCGAACCAAGCAGTCACTGATGGCTGAGCTGAAGGCTTCTGAATTAGATGCATGTTCTCACTCTGATTTGGAACCCGATAAGGGAAATGAAAGAGGGAAGCAGATTATCGATGCAGAGCCCAATGCTATCGTTACCACTATGAAGATCCATAAGGAGGAACCCAAAGATCCAAAGGAGGAGGAGTGCCTCTTCCACTCCTAGATGTGGGTAAATGGTTCCTCGTGTTGGGTAGAGGAGGTCCTGCATAACAGTTTTGGGGTTTAGAGCCTATAAATTAGGATAAAAATATGGTAAAGACTCTGAAATATGCAGAGCGCGAAGTGTAATAGATCGAGTCAAAGGGTTGTCTGCCCAAGAAACAATATAGAATAATAGGGAGTAAGTCAGCTTTTCCATGGTCTGCGGACCATAGGAATGTATAAATAGAATAAGGCTCTATGGGTAGAAAGTATTTTTTTGGTATGTACTTTTGGATCTCGATTGCAATGGGTTTTTGAGAAGAAAATTTTGAAGCGTATATGAGTCCGAGTCAAGGAGGTTGGTAGAAAGATAAAGGCTCTACAGCTGTGTGCACAAAGGCCTAGAAGAGTCTGCAGCTGTGTGCATGGACCCCTACAACTGAGTGCAGAGGGTGGATTTGGATGTATTGGTGAAGGAATTCAATAAATATAAGTTGATTCTGAAATTTTGTGTTAAATCTGAATTATTGCGGATCTAGCTAATTTATGGTTAATACAACTATTTGATCTATGTGCGTATGCTTATGGTATAAATTGATGTGAATCTGTATCTTTTCTAATTGCGCGAACTGGTTAATTCTATTAAATGTTTGCTTAAAAACGATAAAAGTAGATTTAATCTATAACATCGCATTAAAGAGTATTAAGGAGTGTTCTGGGTCTAGACCTAGACGCAGAAAAGTGGCGCAAAGCCATAGAACAGTGCGTGAAACTAGTAGACCACATCAAGACATCCCAAGGGTGCAGAAACCTAGTTCCAACACCCTCCCCTGCTACCTCAAGTGAGACCTCAGTCCATGCTCCACAGGCTGTTACCGAAGGGGTCGGTAGTTGTGGGATTTTTTTGGCTAAATAACTCTTCTGAACCTGGGTCAGGCCCATACAAGCCAACACCTTGCTGTTGACAGCGGAAGCCAAAAGAACCTCATTTCAACAGAGGTTATGAAGTGGCTAGGCTTACCGATCACAACACACCCACAACCGTACACCATCGAGTGGCTTCACCAAGGATGGGATATTCGTATCGACCAGTAGTGTCACCTTCTATACAACATCAAGCCCTTCACGGATGAGGTATTATGTGACGTTGCTCCCCTTGATGTTTGTGATGTATTATTAGGCCAACCATACTTGTAGAAGTGACATGTTGTATATGAGTTAAGGCCTTGCACTCTTATTGTTACCTTGGGAAATAAGTTGTATAGGATACCAGATGTAGTGTTGGGAACATGATCCCCCAAGGACAGTTCTGGGGCTAAAAGCCCATGTATTGGGTTGAATTTTGTAATAAAATTGTAAAGTCTCTGCATTTTGTGGTCGCGAAGTGCGAAGGTGTCATGAGTCATAAAGGGTTGTTCATCCTTATTTTTGTAAAGTAAATTCGGCTGTAAAAGATCTACCCATGGTCTGCGGACCATGGGATTGTATAGAAAGAGATAAGTAAGTAAGCTCTAAGTAGTTAAGAGTCATGAGTCGGAGTCAGATGGTCATAGCTCTAAAGTAAGAAGTCTAAGTTTTAGGTCATAGCGTAGATAGAGGCTTTGCAACTGAGTGCATAGAGGACTAGGGTTAAAGTTCGCAGCTGAGTGCGCAGACCCCTGCAACTGTGTGCACAGGGTGGATAGAGTCTGTAATCTTCTGAAGATATCAATAAAGAGAGGCATTCCATGAATTTTATGTCTTTGTTTCCTGTTAATGCATCTTGACATGTTATGCATTAATTTCATTTATATTGCTTATATGATGAGCGAATGTATGTAATTATGTTGGTTAAGTGAACTCAAGTAAGAACATTTGTAACTATGATTATTTAACAAGATAAGTAAGACACTTAAAATAGTTCGGGAATCTGCATGATACGTTACCCTACCATAGCGAAAGTACTTAAGCTGTAGGTTAGGGCTGTGTAAAGGTCAATCATATCTTTTTGCGGAGGTACTGAAGGGCAGAATAAAGGGCTAGCCTGACAAGCCCTAGAACTAAATGACCTGTGTGAAAGCAGGAATAAAAGGAATAAACTGACATCACAACCATCTCAGGGTGCAGAAACTTGGTTCTAGCATCCCCTCATACTGCTTCGGGTGAGACTTCAGTCTGCGCTCCGCAGGCTAATGCCGAAAGGGCCAGTAGTGTAGGGATTTGTTTGGCTAACTAACACTGAACCTGGTTCAGGCCCCAACAAGAAAATAAAGGGTTCCATTGCTGGAATCACAATCTGCATAAGAGATGTGTGATTTTGTATCACTAGAATCCAACTAAGAAAGAGATCGAAGACTGGTTGGATAGGAAGATCCATGAATTTGCAGTGCAGGAGAACAGAAACCCATGACTGACAAAGGAACAGTGGCTAGATAGGTACCTATATACAAAGATCAGTGAGATCTTCTTTAGTTCCTTTCTGGTTGAGCTATACGAGTGGATTGCGAAGCTAGAAGATAGCCAAGGAAGGTGGAAACTTGACGGTCCTATTGTTTGGACCCCAGTGCTATTACAATGGTTGGAAGCATCAGAGGATAAGATTGCCCACTCTCTCAATCATTGGCTCGATTGCATCATAGGAGGATTCATGACTAAATTCGTGGTCAATAACCTAGTAGCTATAGCAAGGCAAAGTGGCACTCTTTTAAAGATCTGTGAGTTAAGTACTTGAAATCTTTGAATACCTAGATTAAAATGTTATTGTGTGAAAAACAGATTATGCAACTACCTTGATGTTTGGAGCTGCACAAAGCGGAAAAACTTACAGGAACGAAGGAAGAAAGGGTCCTGAACATAGTCCATTGATTTCACCTCCACGAGGTGATGGAGAGGGAGTAGCGCAGGCCTCTCCGCGAAGTGTTATTAAATTAATAAGATAAGGATTCCTGCGACTGCCACCTCCATCTACACCACCTCCATCTACACCACCTCCAACTTCACCACCATCACCTGCGACTTCACCCGTACCACCTCCACCTCCATAGTAGTTCAGTATGGAAAATTCACTGAAGTTTCCTTTGTTCAAAGGCTTGGGAAATGAGGACTCGGACCAGTTCTGGTTCATTGTGAAAGCTGTATGGGAAGCTCAGGGAATCACAGATGATCACATGAAAAAGGCAACATTTGTTAGTGCTTTTCAAGATCACACACTAATCTGGTACATCAAGTACTATAAAGATAACCCAAATGATAGAGTAGTAAACACCCAAACAACACTGAATAAAGAATTCAGTAGGCATAAATCAGAAGCATAGTCGATTGTGGGGTTCAAGGAAATCGTAATGCAGCCAAGCGAGACAATTTCAGAATTAGATCAAAGATTGAAGTGAAAAATCCATGAAGCTAATATGAACTTAACAGATGGACATCATTGCGAGTGGTTTGTGGCTTTGCTCCTACCACACCTAAGGGTTGCGCTATTGCAACAGAAGATAATGACTCAGGCAGAGGCCTTGGAGATTGCAATGGGATTGCATGAAACACCGATGGAAGATCCAAATCTGGGGGTTCAACAAATCCATGCACAGTTGAAAAATCATTGCCTTGAGATGCAAAGTTTGAAGCAGGACATAACAGTTCGACCAGAGGTGCGCGAAGATGTATGGTGCCTCAAATGCAAGGGTCAGGGGCATGGAAAAGACCATTGCTCGGTCTTTGCGAACTACATTGTAGGAGGGGGACTGATGCCTTTGAGGCAAGAAGCTCAAGTAGGACCGAGCACGAGGCCTGCATTATGGTGCGCTATATGTTATGTTGCAAGAAAACATGCCACAGATAACTGTTATTTGCTGCAGAAGTTTGTACAGACATCACAGCAACTATTCTGCAACTTACATAGGTTGGTAGGGCATGATGAGAATAATTGTAGAAGCTATGAATTGATGATGGATAGAACTTCAGCCTATAGGGTTCAAGCAGAAATGCAACCCCCTGACCAGATCACAAGGATGTCGCGAACAGGCTTTCAGGGGTGTGGACGACGCTGAGGTGGAGGAGGACCTGACAGAGGTCGAGGACAACTAATCTGTTACAATTGTGGAGGACTAGGACACTATGTTGTGATTGCACTAACCCAACACACCATCGTGCAAATATTGCATTCTATTTGATCATGAAACGGAAGACTGTCTTATGTTGATAGCAAGGATACGTGACAAAGGGGTGCTACCACCTCAGCTAACTCAAAACCTGTAGATGATGAGGTCTGAGCCGCCCAAAGAGGATCTAAATGTGAATATAGTGCTTTGAAGTAGAATCATAACAGAGATGACAAGGGGAAACAACGTGAAGACAATACATGGGTTCGCAAATCTCTAGTGAAGGAGGCTGAATCCAATTTGGAGTGCACACGTGAAACATTCATGGAAGTGAGGAAGAGCTTCGATGAGGCCTCCACCTCAAGGAGCAAGGATAACCCTAATCAGGAGATGGACCCTTCTATGCTTACAACCTTCCTGGAGACCTGCATGCAGTTACTGTGCAATAGCAAGGTTGTGAAGGGGTTACAGGAGCTCATAAATAGATGCACTGAAAAAACTCCGAGTGAGTTGCGCATAGTACAAAAGATTGGTAGGTATAAAATAAGGATGGGACGGGAGATGAGACTGACCGTGCAGATAGGAGAGTATGAAATCGATCAAGTTATTTTGGACCTGGGGTCAGATGTGAATGTCCTACCGAAGAAGACTTGGGAACAGATGGGGAGACTCGTGCTACAGTGCTCTCTGATTCAGCTAAGGATGGCGAATAAGCAAAAGATCATCCCCATGGGGCAACTGTAAGGGGTGACTATAGATATTGAAGGTGTGAGCACGCTGGCTGAATTTGATGTAATAAAAATTATGGATGACATCAACCCCTACCCTGCGCTCCTTGGCATTGAGTGGGCTACTGATATGAACGAGATAATAAACTTAAAAAAGCAAAAGATGATATTTGATAAGAAATCACTCCGCGTAATAGTACCCCTGGATCCCGCTGAAGGATCACGCTATATTGAACCAGTCTACGATTATGAGAGCGATGATGATCTAGAATGTATCAATAAGATAACAATGTGAGACCAAGATTGGGTCAATCCCACCACGGATGGACAAATTACATGGGATCACGAGAGTTCTTGCACCTCAGACTCTAATGAAGAATTAGAGATCTGGCAGAATCGGTTACATTAAGTAACCATGCTAAGTTGTAACATGATGACTCATTCGCTACATTGTGTGTCATTAGAGGTAATAAATCTACCCACTTATGATGGCCTGAATGATGTATATATCTTTTTGGATGCATTTGAGAAGGAGGTACCAAAAAAACAATGCTTCCACACATTGGACTGGGCACTGCATGCTACACCCGCAAGATGGTGGGGTACGCACAAGGGAAGCTTTGATGATTTGTGATAATGTAGGAGGATGATGAGAACATGCTTTGAGAAGCCAAAGGTATGGATGACAGATAAGTATGATGGGCAGGATGATTTTCACATTCACTTAACCAAATGGGCTCAGGCTTATGGAGAAAAGCCCCAACATGAATGGGTGCACTTGCTCTGTCACACCCTGGATGTCATCCCAATGAATTGGTATGTAGAAATAGAGCCCCACCATGGTATAGGTGAATGGGATATTCTGCGTGAAAGATTTATAATGACATTTAGCTTTGAAGATGGGTTTGACTATATCAATGAGGCACTACAAGAAGTAAAAGTAGCGATCTTTAGGACACCGCAGGATCCTTTGGACCTAATTTAGCCTGATTGGGCTACTCAGCTGAGTCATGCACTGGAATTCTATAATGTAACCGCTAAAGAAGAAGATGAGGATCCACGAAAGATTAACATCCTTAAAATAGAAGGTCACTACGAGGTTGAGGGATCACATATTGAGAATCCTGATATAACCGTGCCACTGAAAATGAAACAAGTAAATATTGGTATGGAGGCAGAGCCTAAATTCATGAAGATTGGAGATTACTGAGATGATGCGATGGATAAGGTCACTAAATTGCTCTACGAATACCAAGATTTGTTCCCTACCACGTTTATGGATCTAAAGGGGATAATTAGGGACCTAGGTGTTATGAAGATCACATTGAAGCCCAACGCGAAGCCAGTTAAGCAAAGAACTTACCGTCTCAATCTGAAGTATAAGGAGAAGGTTTGCTTAGAGCCAGATAAAATTCTCATGGCATGCATCATTGAGCCTATGGAAGATGATGAGCACCAGTATTGTAGCAAGGATGCTGCAACTCCTCAGCTACTAGCTTTACTTATCAACTCGAGGTTTGTACAAACTTGCAGGTGACAATGCTATATGCACAAGTAGAGGTGAAGGTCCTACCAGTTGTCACTTGTTCATCTGGCGAGAGACCCTAGGGATTCCAAGCCAGACTTCTATAGAGTCAGAAGAAGCTTGATTCTTTGATGGATGAAGAGAAAATCTATTCTAATAGAGCTACTCTACTGCAATAATGAAGAAAACAACATGTAATGCTAAATCACACCATATCCTAATTAACCATTTAAATAGCTAAACTAAGAAGAATTTCTAAATTAGCACTAACCTAATGCTGCTATCTAAGTTACAGAAGTAAAGAGCATCAAACCAAACTAATGTGTAAGCAAGAAAACTAAACTAAGTCTATTTTCAGATTTTTGGTGTTTAAGTAAAATCAAGCATGCAAGGAGTCAAGCGAAAGAGGAAGAGAAGATCGAAATCAGTGAAAGGAGGACGTAACAAAGTAGCAGGGCATGGGAACCGTTGGATCAATTAGTTAATAGTAAAAATGGAAGATGAGTGGCAGAGATCTTATCGCAGGAGATTATGTGAATAGATGGACGAACAAGACTAATGAAAGATAAGTGGCAGAGATCTTATTGCGGAGGCTATGTGAATATATGGACAAACATGGTTAATGGGAGACGAATGGAAGAGATCTTATCGCAAAGGTTAAGTGAATAGATGGACGAATAGGGTTAACGGGAGATGAATGGCAGAGATCTTATCGTAGAGGTTAAGTGAATAGATGGACGAACAGGGTTAACAGGAGGTGAATGGCGAAGATCTTATCACAGAGGTTAAGTGAATATATGGATAGATCACATCAAGTCACATGGAAACAGAAGGGTAAAAAATGTGTGGAATGATGGAGCGGGTTTCCGTAGGTGATAAGTAGTTTCTCACGTGCCCTCAAAGCTGTAAGAGGAATTCCAAAATTTTACGTGATTGGCCTAACTAGGTGACACGTAGCACGACAAAGCCACTTTTCTCGCATGCCCTCGGGCAGATATCAACTATGCAAGAATCCACATGAGATTGCGTGATAGCCGTTGCATCAAGATAGATAGATCGATGGTGGAGATTTAGAGTGCATAAAGTATTGAGATGACGCGATAGTCATTGGATCAAGCTAGATAGATTGAAGGTGGCGATTTGGAGCGCATAAAGTATTGAGACGACGTGATAGCCATTGGATCAAGCTAGACAAATCAACAGTGAAGATTTGGAGTGCATAAAGTCAAATTTTGAAATGAACACAAGGAAGATATGCGACATATGGTTGACGGTGGTTGGTCAGGGTTGTTATCAAAAGAAATCATCTAGTATAGTTATTGGTAACCTGCTAACTGAAGAAAAAAGCACAAACAAAAGCAAAATAAAACACAACCAATCTATGCTACACTGCTGTAATGGAAATGCATCTACTTAAGAAAATGAATGATTAAACCATGAATCTATGCGCTACACTGTTGTAATGGAAATGCAGCCGCTTAAGCAAATGAAGGATTAAACCATGAATCTATGTGCTACCCTGCTTTAATGGAAATGCAGCTACTTAAGAAAATGAACGATTAAACCATGAATCTACACTAGCATACATGTACAACAAAGAGGAGCCTTAGCTGCTAGGGTTAGGCCCTAACCCAAGAGCTTTAGTCCTCTAAGTTAAATCAGTGCTGGCTCAAAACAAAACTCATTCTTATTATCAAAACAATGGATTACACCAACAACCGTCACAAATATTGTAGCTCATTATGGATTATGGGTCCTCTCCTATTAAACCTTCCTGTCGTCTTGCTTGTGAGGCTTGAGGAGGAAATGAGAGGTTTGACACAATATTTTTAAATTCAGGAGAAAACAGAGGTTCCTGTGTATGTCATTCACCTCCCATAGTTGTTATATCCACTAGCTTTTAAAGCATTTCTAGTTCATTTGCTTGTAAATGGGGATGTATGTTCAGATCCTACCTCTTTAGAATGGTGGCAGTGGGAAATTATCATGATATTCCCTCTTGAACCCCTCTTCTGCCTATCCTATAGACTACCTCTGTGTATCTTGTATATCGCTCATGTAGACTGTTCCTGTAGGAATTCTTGTGCATGCTCTTGTAGAAATTCTCTTGCAGAACAATGGATCCTTGTTTCCGGTGGGTGGCTAGAATTATGAGAGCGACTTACGTGAGGGAGTTCCAAGGAGGTGGAATGTACGAATGCATGAAAATGATGTTTTGTTTCCCTTTATGGCTTTTCGAGGTGAGTTTCCTCGTAATCAACTCCCACTCCTCATAATCATCTCCCACCTCGTAGATCCATAGTTAACCACTTCTTGTCTTACTCCTCCTCTATCCTTGAGTTAACTGCAGCCACATGTGAGAGGACACCCTATTTTGTATGTGATGACTAAATGAAGGTGACCAAGTTAGCTGGGCACCTTTTCACTTATAAACCAACTACCTCACGACTATTACAACTTTTGATAAAATGATGCACAAGAGTGAGTGAGTAGGATACTGACCCGTGGTCTCGATGACATGTTGCAGTTGTCGAAGATCAGAGGTGTTGCATTGTTTATTTGTTGCATGGTCATTCTTCTTCCTCCTCTATTGTCTGTTGTCTACTGTCTGTAGTCCCTGGATCATCCTAGTGAAGACATGTAGATGATTATCGATACTCTGTGGGATAGGTTGCTACAGGACCTAACCAACCTACCATTCACCCTTAGATTGCTTCCTGTAGATTTTCACGGGATCTTGTAGAAAACATGGTCTTCACCTAAATAGAAGCAATGAAGTGGAAAAAAAAACAATGGAATTGATGGAGAGATGCATGGTAAGGAGTGGAGGAGATGAATATATGTGATACAAGGTTCCCTTTGGATCTTCTCTTTGCTCCTTGATTATCTTTCTCGCCCACCTGTGAATAACAATTATGTCTTTTTACTGTTTGTTTTTTTTTTCAAAAACACTTAGACTGCCTTAGAGAGGATTTCGCCCTAGATGTTTTCCCTGGGCACCTCAAGGAACGTTTTCACCCAGGGATCTTCTTATTCTTTTTTTTCATCATTAGGCCACCTCACGAGGTTTTCAACCCAAAGATGGGACTCAGGCACCTCATGAAGGTTTTCACCAGAATCCTTATTCTTTTTTTTCTTTTTTTTTTTCTTTTTTAGTGACCTGATGAGGGAGGAGCAGGAACTTGCTCCACCATCATCACTGTCTTATTGATATTGTCAATGAACTTTTTCTTTGATAAAGTCCTCTTGTACATTTTCAATCTATGTCCATTAATAAGCAATGGAATGGCTTCTTCATATATAGTTATGATTTTCATTGAACCATTATCATGGCATCTTTACACCACATTAGTTCTGAGCCATCTTGTCCTTAGCTTGTGCTTGAAGTCTTTATACCTAGAATCATATAACAATGCCCAATCTCCCTCTTAAAATTGTTTCTCTTTAACATGTCTATCATGCCATATCTTCCTCCGAAGTTAAACTATCTTTGTATGTAGGAGGGCCTACATTCTGTATTCATCCAAGCCATTCAAAGGGAACAATCTTTCTTTTTATGCATGACTGAGATCCAAATCTAGTTGGGTTTCCATCCTTAATGTGTTATATTCAAACTCAATGGACAACAAATCCTTTTTCCCATAGACCAACTCATAGGGTGTAAATCTAGTGGTGGTCTTCCGTGTTGTATTATAGACCCAGGTGGTCTCAACTAGTCTCTCTACCCAATCCTTCCTACTGCTGCTCACTACGTTGGGTAAGATGCTCTCCAGTGCCCTGTTGGTCACCTCTACTTGCCCATTATCTTGTGGATGATAAGGAGTGGAGGCCCTATGCTTGATTTTGTGATGGCTAAGCAGTTATTCAATCATGTTGGAGGTAAATTGGCTGCCTTGGTTTGTGACTAGCTCTCTAGGGTACCCAAATTTGTAGAATACATTCTCCCTTAAGAACTCAACCACCTCTTCTGTTGCTACCTTAATTGCCTTGGTTTCAGCCCACTTAGTCAAATAATCAGTGCATACAATAATGTATTGTTTTTTCTTTGAAGGAGGGTCGAAAGGCCCAATGAAGTCCATGCCCCACTTGTCAAATGGATCGAAAGTCACTTGAGGTTTTAGGGGCATTTCATCTCTTGGAGTAGGCTTTCCCATCCTCTGTCACCGATCACATTGACTAATGTACTTCTTCACATCCTGATGAAGAGTGGGCCTATAATAGCCCGCTTATAACACTTTGAATGTTGTCCTCTTTACTGCAAAGTGACCTCCATAAGGCCCATAATTACAGGTCAGAAGGATGTGAAGGGGGCGCTTTTCCTGACTATCTTGCTCTTTTCTTTGGAGGTCAATTTTGGTGGAAACTGTTCTGATACCAAATAGTTTGCTCTATCAGCAAACCATGGGGAGAGAACTAAAATAGAAAACAAATGCTCATCTAGTCACTAGTCATCCACCATTCCTTCCTCACCTGCAGGCAGATTCATCCTAGATAGAAAGTCTACAAAAACATTTTCCTTACTAGGCTTATCAACAATAGTTAGATCAAACTGTTGTAATGAAAGCAAGCATCTTATAATTCTAGCATTCATATCTAGTTTTTTCCTTAAATATTTGATTGCAGCATGGTCAATATGCACAATTTTTTGATAGCCTATAATGTAATGCCTAAATTTGTTTAATGAATGCACAACAGCTAGGAGTTCCTTTTCGGTCACATTATAATTTAGCTAAGCCTTTGATAGGTTCTTATTGATAAAATAGATGGAATAGGGCAATTTCTCCTCTAATTAGCCTAAGGCTTCTCCCATGGCTTTGTGTGAGGCATCAACATGAATATGAAAAGGGAGGGCCCAGTTTGGGCCTCGAAGAATTGGTGCAGTGATTAACTTACCCTTTAAAATGTCTAAGGCCTCTTGACAGCTCTTTGACCATATAAACTCATAATCTTTGGCCAACAACCCAAATAAAGGAGAGCCCAACTTGCTGAAGTCCTTTATGAACCTTCGGTAGTATCCATTTAACCCCAAGAAACTCCTAACATCCATCTACTTTTGTGGAGGTGGAACCCTTTAAATGATTGTTATTTTGTTTGGGTCCACCTGCAGTCCTTGCTGAGATATTAAATGACCTAGCACGGTCCCTTCACTTATTAACAATTCACATTTTTCTGGACTGAGAGACAAGTTCATTTCAATGCATTTGTGCAATACTTTGCCTAGGTTAGTCAAGGCTTCTTGAAAATCACAACCATAAGCTATAAATCATCCATCTAAATTTCCACTGCATCATGTACTAATTCAACAAAAATACTCAAGACTGCTCTCTGGAAAGTGGCAGGAGCATTGCATAGGCCAAAAGGAAGGACCCTATAGGAAAAATTACCCCAAGGATAGGTGAATGTGGTCTTATCCTAGTCTTCTGGGCAGATTTGGATTTGGTTGTACCCATTGAATCCATCTAGGAAAGAAAATAACTTCTTCCCTGCCAGGCCATCTAGCACTTGGTTAATGAAGGGTAGGGGAAAATGATCTTTCTTTGTAGCTTTGTGCAACTCCCTGTAATCAGCACAAATCCTCCACCTACCATTTTTCTTGGGAACTAACACTAAAGGAGAGACCCACTCACTGTCAGAGATAGGGTAAATGAATCTTGCATCTAATAGTTTTTGCAGTTCTTCTTTGACTATATCTTTAAGAGCTGGATTCATCCTCCTTTGTGGTTTCTAGACTAGCTTGAAACCTTCTTTGATGTATATGTGGTGAGTACACACTGAGGGGTGTACTCCATTCATTTCCTTGTAACTCTGAGCGAAGGCTTCTAGGTTTTCTCTCAACATGTTGCATAACTTTTCCTCTTCAAGAGCAGAAAGAGATGGATTAATTTTCAAAGTTTTTTCTGGGCCAAATTCTATAGTTTTGACATAGAGTGGCTTGGAATTGGTGAAGCATAAGTCAATTGGATTATTGTTTTGGGTTACCCTTACTTCTTCTTCTAATGGTAAAAAACTAGGAGTTGGACTTTGGAGCAGGTTTTTAATTAAGTCATCCTCATCCTGTTGTCCTCCTCCTCCAACCATAAAGGTAAATCATGCTCTAGAGAAGGTTAATTAGGAGGGTATAGGTCTAACTTCTTGGACATATTCCCATTCTTGATGGTCATATTCCTAGCTCTGAAGCTAATGTAAGCATCAGTTGTGGCCAATCATGGTCTCTCAAGGATAAGAGGATAACCAGTCAGCTTAGCCTTAGGCTGGAGAACTAGTGAATCTACAAGGTACTCCTACGGGTCAATGGATACCATCACATCCTCCACAATTCCCTCAGGGGTGACTATGGAGTGGCCTGCAAGTTGCAGAACTGTTGTGTTATTCCTCAATGCCCCTTGGAGGTTGAGCTTGAGCATGGTGTCCTTGGTCATTACATTAATGGCAGCCCCAAGATCAATTAGAGTGTGTGGGACGATGGTGCCATTGATGTGCACATCTACTACAGGGCTTCCAGGGTCCAAATATTTCAAACATATTACCTGCCCCAACATTAAGTTAGATAGCTGCCCCATGACATCAATGGTAGGGGCATCCCTTTTTCTTCTTCCGGGATGCTTGAAGAACTTCTCCTTAATCAACTTATTGTAAATGGGAGCATCTTTTATTGCTTGGAGAAGGGGGATATTTACACATATATTTTTCAATTCTCCCAAAAGTTTAAGTTCTCCTAGGGTAGGCTGTAGTGGTTGGGCTAATCTCTCAGGAAAGGGTGGTTTTACTTTAGGTTTTCTTTCTTGTCTTTCTTCCTCAACCTCCTTATGTGGAGAGGGAGGTCGGTTATCAGGGAGAATTCTCCCAGATCTTAGGTTGATCTCCTAGATCTCTATAGCGTAAGTCGGGTATTATGTCTCTCCATTGTATAATTTTTGAGCCTACCTATTGTTCGGGTTTGTATTTGGTTGGAGAGGCATCTAGGGTTTCTTGGGTGGAGCAAAGTGTAGGAGTTGTGGTTGGGTAGGTGGTGGAGGCAATAGAGTTGGAGCATTGTTGTATTGGGGCCTCCACCCTCAGTGTGGGGTATTCCATTGAGGTTGTGGCAGAACATAAGGTTGAAATGACTGGTTGGCTGGTTGGGAATGATACTAAGATGCATAGGACCAAGGAGGGGGTGTAGACTAGGAAGGATGAGCAAGGGGTCCGTAAGAAGGTAAGGTTGTGGTTTGGTTGGGGTTGTAATATGCATGGGATGACCCTTACATACCCTACTTGCATGGTCTAGGCCCAGGAGATCTCCTTTGGTTGATGTATCAAAGTTGCTCAGTGACCCCTTCAAATCCTTGATATATAACTTTGAGCCTGGGTAAAGAAGGGCATTTGTCTGTGGAGTGGTTTTCTTCATAGATCGAGCAAATCTCAATGCAGTTCAATGGAAATTCATTCCTAGGATTCCTCCTAGTGCATCTATGACAAAAGATGGCCAAGGTTCTCTCTACTTCCTCTCACTTCCTTTTGATTTTCATGGTATCCAATTGCAAGGAAAGGGTTTGCAACATCTCACTTTTGAAATCTTCCAGCATATTTCCAATTTCACCCTTGATGGATGAGTTGTAAGATGATGTATTGGCCATAGGTTGACAACTCCTACCCTTTTTCCTGGCTGCCCTAGAATGGTTTCTAAAGATAACCTTGATATCCTCATAGGGTAATTGGTAAATATCTCCTCCTGCACAAATGTAAGGTATCCAGAAGATCTTCCCTTACTCCTCCAAGCAAGACTAGCTTTAGTCACTTAGGATCAAATGTGCACCTGGCCCTTTTGTAACTAAGCTGGAATCTTTCTTCATAGTCTTCTAAGGATTCATCCTGGCCCATGGTCATCCTGAAAATATCTTCTTTAGTATCCTTTGACCTACAGTAGTCCCTATATTTTTTGTTGTCTACTACATCTGAGGCCAAGTTGTGATGCTCTCTCTAGGTAAAGCCATGAACCAGTGTAATGCTACATCCTTGAGGGTAGATGGAAACAATTTTAACTTTTACTCATCATCTGCATAGTCATAGGTTCGACATATAACAACAAACTCAAATAGGAAATTATATGGGTCCTCTGTGGTCAGGCCATGGAAAAGAGGTAGGGTAGAGGGGCTTATATTCTTCATCTAAGTGTCCCAATTGGTTTCCTTGATGGGGAAGGCACCCTCAACTCTCTCTCTATTCCCTCTGTAATTTTGGTTTTTAGCCATTGGCTCAGTAGGAATGGGTTCCTCTTTTTCTTATTCCCCTATAGGTTATTCAAATATGTCAGGTTGCTCACCTAAAGGTTCCTCCAGTTCATAGCCACCGAAGAAGAGAGAAAGTTGGTTGTTGGATGCAGTGGGGGTATTTGGGAAGAATTTTCCTAAATTGTCCCTACTCCTATGAGGCATTAAAGGAAATGTTTTTGGGTTGGTTTTCAAAAGATTTTTTTAGCAAGAAAGTACTTTGCAGAATTGAAAATGTTGATTGAATGAAAACTATTTATAGAAAGAAACTACTTGCAGAATGGAAGGAAAGGAGATAGTGGCAAATGAAAGAAAGGAAACTACTAGATTACTTTTGAAGAAATAAACGAATGTTAGAAAATTGGAGACTAGAAATAGAAGAAAATAACAAAGGCTAGTAATATAAGAAAAGAAAGCAGTACTCACATTCTACTTGGACACCTCCCTGGCAAAGATGCCAAAAAGGGATGAGCGCCAGTATTGAAGTAAGGATGTTGAAACATCTGGGCTACCAGCTTTACTTATCAACCTAGGGTTCATACAAACTTGGAGGTGACAGTGCCATATGCACAAGTAGAAGTGAAGGTCCTACCTGTTATCACTTGTTCATCTGGCGAGAGACCCAAAGGGTTCCAAGCGAGACTTCTATAGAGTTAGAAGAAGCTTGATTCTTTGATGGAAGAAGAGAAAATCTATTCTAAGAGAGCTACTCTACTACAATAATGAAGAAAACAACATGTAATGCTAAATCACACCATATCCTAATTAACAATTTAAATAGCTAAACTAAGCAGAATTACTAAATCAACACTAACCTAATGCTGTTATCTAAGTTAAAGAAGTAAAGAGAATCAAACCAAACTAATGTGTAATCAAGGAAACTAAACTAAGTCTGTTTTCGCGTTTTTGGTGTTTTGGTAAAATCAAGCATGCAAGAAGTCAAGAGGAAGAGCAAGCGAATATTGAAATTAGTGAAAGGAGGACATAACGAAGAATTAGGGCATGGGAACCATTGGATCGATTAGTGAATAGTGAAAATGAAATATGAGTAGCGTAGATCTTATCGCAGGAGATTACGTGAATAGATGGATGAATAGGACTAATGAAAGATGAGCGGTGGAGATCTTATCATAGAGGTTAAGTGAATAGATGGATGAACAAGGTTAACGGGAGATGAATGGCAGAGATCTTATCCCGGAGTTTAAGTGAATAGATGGACGAACAAGGTTAATAGGAGATGAATGATAGAGATCTTATCACAGAGGTTAAGTGAATATATGGACGAACAGGGTTAATTGGAGATGAATGGCAGAGATCTTATCACAGAGGTTACGTGAATAGATGGATGGATCACATCAAGTCACGTGGAAAAAAAAGGGTAAAAAATGCGCAAAATTATGGAGCAGGTTTTCGTAGGTGTAAGTAGTTTCTCGCACGCCCTCAAAGTTGTAAGCGAAATTCCAAAATTTTACGCGATTAGCCTAACTGGGTGACACGTAGCATGAGAAAAGCACTTTTCACGCATGCTCTCGAGAGGATATTGGTTGTCAAGAATCCATGTGAGATTGTGCGATAGCTGTTGGATCAAGTTAGACATATCGAGAGTGGAGATTTCGAGTGCATAAAGTATTGAGATGACACGATAGCCATTGGATCAAGCTAGATAGATCGATGGTGGAGATTTGGAGCACATAAAGTATTGAGATGACGTGATAGCCGTTGGATCAAGCTAGATAGATGGATGGTGGAGATTTGGAGTGCATAAAGTCAAACGTTGAAATGAATACGAAGAAGATATGCGACACACGATTGATGGTGGTTGGTCAGAGTTGTTGTGAAAGGAAATCTTCGGGTATAATCCTTGCTAACCTACTGGCTAAAGAAAAAGGCACAAATGGAAGAAAACTAAAACACAACCAATCTACGCTACACTGTTGTAATGGAAATGTAGCTACTTAAGTGAATGAATGATTAAACCATGAATCTATGCGCTACATTGTTGTAATGGAAACGCAACTACTTAAGAAAATTAATGATTGAACTGTGAATCTATGTGCTACCCTGTTGTAATGGAAATGAAACTACTTAAGCTAATGAACGATTCAACCATGAATCTACGCTAACATCCATGTACAATAAAGAGGGGCCTTAGCTACTAGGGTTGGGCCCTAACCCAAGAGCTTCAACCCTCTGAGTTAACTTAGTGCTGGCTCAAAACAACACTCATTCTTATTATCAAAAGACTGGATTACATCAACAACCATCACAAGTCTTGCAGCTCGAAAATAAAATAGACTTTTACAATCAAAAGTTTGAATCCTTTTGAGGTCCTAAGCCTCTATACTTATATGACTGAAGTCTCCAATGACTTCCTTAAACTAAGGGAGGCTCGGATCCCAAACTTGAGATAAATTAGTGCATTGACTTTCACTTGATTGGCTACCTTCTAGTCCTCATGATTTGGTTGTTTTCACTCCAACCTGATGGAGGAATATTCGAATGGAGGTGTAGTAAATGAGGAGGATTTACCTCCTATAATTCATCTTCCTTGTCCCATTCGAGTTTTGAGCAAGGTCTTTGCCAAAATTCCTTGCTTTTATCCTTTAATCCCGCGTTAAATGCACATTAAACCATAAAGAAAAATATCCAACTCTAACTCATCTCATAAACAAAATATAATCAACAGTATGCAATAAGTTGTGAGAATAGTTGGTTTGACTAAGCTAGGAGGTGAATTAAGGCCCATATAATTACCCAATGATGAGGTTCATCAGAAGAATCTGACTGGGTAAGCCCAATGGTGGTACAGGAGAAGAAGCAGAAGGATGAAATAAGGATATGCATGGATCTTAGAAAGTTGAATGACACTATGGAAATATTGGACGACATGCAAGAAGTTGACTGGACAAACACCCTTTCGGCTTCTATATGGTGTTGAAGCAGTGATTACCATGGAATAAATTGTTCCTAGTCTATGCATAGCGGCACTCACAGGTATGACGGATTACCGATCCATGGAGGAGAGACTCGTACAACTGGCTGAGCTTGAGGAAGAAATATTTCTAGCTAGCTTTCACGAACAGGTCCAAAAGTAGCGCGAAAAATCCTGGCATGATCGACATATTAAGCTGCGCACCTTTAAGATAAGTGACCTAGTTTTGTTATATCACAACAAGTTTGATAACTTTCTAGGGAAATTTAGAATGCACTGGTTAGGGCCCTATGTCATTAAGGAGATTACCAATGGAGGAGTGGTTTAGTTGGTTAATTTAATGGAGACCCCTTCCCAGGAAAGGTGAATGGGAATCACTTGAAGCCATAAAATGGTGGTTTGGTCATGTCACTAGATGAAGGTAGCACAGTCTTAGCACTCCAAGAAACTGAAAGCTGGCATGGGACTATAAACTACACTGCCCAGGTTAGGGAGTTGCATGATTGGAGGATTGTGCAAAGGAAGGAATTGTCATAGGGTTTGCGGCACTGCGAAGGGAGGTACGCTCCCCAGGGAGAACTCATGCAAGTCGGCCGGAAAGTGACCGTTAAAGTCACTTTCATGATTTGATGGTAGAAATGTGGCAAAATGGAGTGGGCAACTGGAATTTAAGACATAATTTATGGGTAAAATCCTTGAAAATCTATCGCCAATCTGGCATTAATGAACTAAATTTGGGGGGAATGGTCGGATTTGAATTCAAAATGCCCTATAAAATACAAGTGGTTGTCTAGCGAAAAACACTTGGAATTTTGAGAATTGATTTGTTGAGTTCTCAGGCACACATGAATCGTGAGCACTACAAACTTTTGATAGCCAGTAAAGTATTTGAGACATTGTCGAAGGAGACACAGGAGTTCTTGCAGAACATCATGTTGGAACCCATAAAAGCTATAGATACCGAACGAGAGGAGTTGGAGGATGAAGAAGTTGCTCCAAAAGTGGCTGAAGTATTAGCAGAAGTCCCTAAATCCCCAAGAAGGTCGAGACCAAAGCCCACCCCAACCAAGGAAAGCATGAAGGATAAGAAGGGAAAGACACCTGCAATACTGATGTGTGCATCATTAAGGGGAAACCCATCGAAGCCTACCGCACATGAGAAGGGAAAAGCCATCAATTTGGAGGTGGAGGAGGAAGAAATCGAGGACATCCCGATGGATGATGAGGATATGGGAGTAGATGTGGAAGAAGTTGAAGCCCAGGGTGTGGACCCTATCACTCGATTGCCTGAGTATGTCCATCCACGCAAGGGCAAGACCAAGGTGGCGAAAGAAATCGATGAATGTAAGGTACCCTTGCAAACCCCTCTGCTATCAGATGAAATTGTTTTTGAAGGACCATGCATGGGGCAGGTTCCTTTGTTGAAACTTGAAGACTGGGACTTGGCCGACCATGACAATTTCCCACACCTGGCGATTGAGCAACTGATGCGTCACATCATCAATACAACCACTGGAATGACTGCATTGGAGTCATGGAGGTGGCTCAGAGGAGTAGACAAGGCAGGGTTTCTCAACCTACTTTGGGTGTCTCACTACAATCGCACCCCGGTTATAGTATTCTTCATCAAGTAGCTACTATGCTTGGTGCATGATGGGTGTCTATGTCTGGAGGAGCCAATACCCATCACGGATAGACTGATCCATAGGATAACGTGGTTTCCTTACACAAGAGAGAATCCGACCATGATATTTGGTGGAAAAGGTTGTGAGCAGGCCCTCGCGGAGGCCATGAAAGAAAATTTTAAGCTAGTGAAGAAGTCACGCGGATATGCCATATCTAGCATCTACAAACCTACTATAAAGGTAGCTATGTAGATTTTAGCAGGGAAGGCGATGAGGAAGTGTCACGCCGATGAGGTGCCAATGCCTATCATCACGTTAGTAGCCTATGGCGCCGAAGGAGTCCATTTCAACTGGGCAGACTATCTACGCGGTGAATTCCTCGCAAACTGCCGTGAGGCACAGGAGATCAGCAAGACGTTCCACTACGCGTGGCTCTTGTTGTCAATTGTGTTGGTAGCATGGGAGCTGCCAGAGGACAGCCAATTCCCTTCGGTCGTGCCAAACCTACCAGAAGCAGCAAAGTATGCTTTAATATGGGCAACCAAAGATGCACGACATGTCAAGGACAACAAGATCTTCTAGATCTTGATGGAGATGAACATCCACATGGCCATCAATCGCAAACTGTGATTGTCACCTACAGTTTATGCCAACCTGCAGGGTTATGCAGATTTTAAGGCAGACTTTCACCATGTGTCCATCAGGGCGCAAAAGTACCCTGCGCAAAAATGGCTTGACTTGCATTACTTGGAAATAGATGATGCCATTGATGCAGTACTTGATCAATGGCTAGCAGAGTGATGCCCTATGATAGACTTGGCGATGGGAGGAAGTAAGTCTGCCGCGTAGAGAAAGGAGGAGGAGGCCAAGCTAAAGATGACCCAACTGGACGAAAAGAGGAAAGAGGAGGCTGCTGAGAAGGCCCAGGTGGAGCATGATGCTGCTCAACAGACATAGAAGCAAATAGGTGGAATAGAGTGGGGCTCTCAGAAAAGGCATGAGGTCACCTTTACCTAAGAGAGAAGAGGAGATAGATGAGTAGACAGAAAAACATGGCACGGGCCCACAGGTGACGTCCGCTCGCATCAAGTTTCCAAGGGAGCAGGAGAAAGGAGGGTCCAAGAAGAAATCAAAGGCTACCAAGACATCACTAGAACCAATCACACTAATAGAGGGTGATCTACATGACATCGGTGACACGGTGCAGGATATCACTGCGAAGGCCCTACAACAGTTTGAGTAGTAGCAAAAAATAATCTTGGGGGCTATCCATATAGGTTTGTAGGAGCTGTAGACCCACGCATCACAAGCTGGCACGGTGTCTACCAGCCTTGGTATCGACACTTTAGAAGTTGCTGATGTGCTGCGTGCGAAGGAATCCAACACGATAGTGCTACCTGATGGAGCATTAACCACGAAGAATGATGACAAGCCCACTGTTAATGCCCTCAAGGGAGTAGGGTTGAATCTGGCAGCGGTCCTTGGTGAAGTGCTCCACCTCTTGCAATATGGAGTGATTGCAGAGTTGAGGGTTCGTGAGCACCGTGCCCTCTAGGTGACTAGTGAGCAACGGATTAACAACGAAACGATGGCACTACAATGATACTCTTCCATCGCCACTATGACTGAGGTGACCAATGAGAACAAGTGTATTATGCAGTTCATCGAGGAGGCATACCGAATGGTCCCGAAGTTGGCCATTCTTGAGGAAGAACCAATTGAGGTGCGCGTCTGCAAGCTGGCCATAGGGGTGTGCGACACTCAGACAGAAATGGAAAGGGTTCAATTGGAGTTGAACCTGCAAATCATAGAGTTATAGTTGAAGGGCCAACCTTCAACTCCACTAGAAGTAAAGGAGCAGAAGGTGACTGCTGTCATAGAAGCAGTTGTGGTGGTTGATAGTTTAGTAGCAGACTGCACGCAACTTTTTGAGCAGTCGTTCGAGGTCCTGATAAGCTTGCAGGAGGACCCCAATGTACAACGACCAGAGACAGAAGTGTTTGAGATACAACAATGCTATGATGAGGTCAAGGGCATAGCGAGAACCATTTCACTGACACAAATACTAGCAAAGCTGTAGGAGGCCAAACAATTGAAAGAATAGGTGGATGCAATGCTACACAAGGAAGCAGTGCTGAAGGCATGACTGAAGCCCTTTGATGGATGAGGCTTACACAGTGACAGGCTTTATTGAAGGAAATCTTGTGACTCTGCAAGCAACTCAGCAAAAGCTTCAGGCCGACAGTTTAGGAGTAGTGACCGAGCAGATGGTCGAAGACGCGAACCAGGCAGCCGCACAAGTGCACTACTGAGGTTGTGGTCATACGAGTTGAGCTAGAAGGTCTTCACGCTAAGATATTTTCACTTGTCGAGTGACTCGAAGGTGAGTCACGATGTTTGTGTTGGGGGTCTGTTGGGAATGGGATCCCCCAAGGATAGTTCTGGGGCTAAAAGCCCATTTATTGGGATGAATTTTCTAATAAAATTTTAAAGTCTCCTCATTTTGTGGCCGCAGAGCGCGAAGGTGTCATGAGTCATAAAGGGTTGTCCGCCCTTATTTTTTTAAAGTAAAGTTGGCTGTAAAAGATCTACCCATGGTCCATGGACCATGGGATTGTATAAATAGAGATAAGTAAGTAATCTCTAAGTAGTTAAGAGTCATGAGTCAGAGTCAGATAGTCATAGATCCAAAGTAAGAAGTCTAAGTTTTGAGTCATAGTGTAGGTAGAGGCTCTGCAGCTGAGTGTGTAGAGGCCTAGGGTGGAAGTCCGCACCTAAGTGCACAGACCCCTGTAGTTGTGTGCGCAGGGTGGATAGAGTCTGTAATCATATGAAGATATCAATAAAGAGAGGCATTCCATGAATTCTGTGTCTTTGTTTCCTATTAATGCATCTTGACATGTTATGTATGAATTTCATTTATAATGCTTATATGATGTGCAAATGTATGTAGTTATGTTGGTTAAGTGAACGCAATTAAGAACATATGTTTACACGGTGCTAACTTTGATTGTTAAATAAGATAAGTAAGACACTTAAACTAGTTTGGGAATCTGCACGATAAGCTACGCTAGCAGTGTGAAAGTACCTGAGCCACAAGTTAGGGTTGTACGAAGGTCAATCATACCTTTTCGTGGAGGTACTGAGGGGCAGAATAAAGGGCTAGACTAGCAAGCCCTAGAACTAAGTGAACTGTGCGAAGGTAGGAATAGAAGGAATAAACAGACATCACAACCATCTCATGGTGTAGAAACTTGGTTCCACCATCCCCCCATACTGCTTCAGGTGAGACTTCGGTCTGTGCTTAGTGGGGTGATGCCAAAAGGGCCAGTAGTGTAGGGATTTGTTTGCCTAAATAACACTGAACCTGGGTCAGGCCCCAACAAGCCAACAGGTAGCACCACCTACCAACATCTCTTTGGGTACTTCAAAACAATGTAGTAAGCTCATTTCCAAAACCAGGAAATTTGTTTTCCTGATGATACACCCTCAAGGAAAGAAGAATTCAATGGCCATGACCTCGAGACAGGACCCCTCTGCATGACAAAAATAGATGGACAAGGTCATGGAGGAGTACAAGGACATTTTCGCCTCCCTCGTACAGGTTCCTCTGCACTATCAGGGCAAGCACTCCATCAATATAACCCTAGGTGCACCATTTCCCAATGAACCAATCTATCAACGCTTTGTTCTAGAGAATGATGAAATCAAGAGGCAAATTTAGGAGCTGCTACAGAAAGGTCACATCTGACCGAGTTCATTGCCCTGTGGGAGCTTGATTGTGTTGGTATAGAAGAAGGATTGGACTTGGAGACTCTGTATTGACTATCAGGCGCTGAAAAAGACCACTGTCCAAAATAGTTACCTGTTCCCACGGATTGATGACCTTTTGGACCAACTCAAGGGGGGGAAATATTTCAGAAATATCAACTTTAAGTTTGGATATCACTAGGTACCAATTGAACCCTTCGATGTGTGGAAGACAACCTTGAAAGCCAAGGAGGGCCTTTTTGAATAGTTGGTTATGCCTTTCAAGTTGATGAATGCTCCTGCAACCTTAATGAGGCTAATAGATGACATCTTGTGACTATTCACCAACTCATTTGTAGTGGAATACTTGGATGGCATCCTGATCTTCAGCCAAAGTTGGGAAGATCACCTCCACCACATCCGACAAGTTTTCCAAACACTATAACAACACAAGTTGTGTGCCAATTTGGAGAAATGCACTTTTGGCATGACCTAGGCTCACTATTTAGGATACATTATTAATGAATGGGGGGTGCACATGGATCCAGCCAAGATCCAAGTCATTCAGGATTGGTTAGCCCCAACCACTCTAACAGAGCTCCGTAACTTTCTGGGTCTTGCCAATTTCTATCGTAAGTTCGTGTTGGGGTTCTCTCATATCACTTAGCCCTTGAGTCAAGTCACCAAGGTAGGAGTGAAAGAAAAATTATTTTGGTGTGAATCTCAATAGAAGGCATTTACAGATTTGAAAAATCACCTCTGCTCTATGCTAGTGCTCACATTACCAAACTTACAACAACCCTTTGAGATCAAGAAAAATGCCTCTAACTATGCTATTGGGGAAGTACTTACTCAACAGGGGCATCCAGTGGCATATCACAGTGAGACACTTTTAGACATAGTCTGGAAGTATCCCACTTATGAAAAAGAGATGTATTCCATTGTGTAGGCTGCAAATAATGGAAGCATTACATTTTTTGGAAGGAAACGATCATCCACACAGACCACCGAGTACCCTTGTAGTTCATCCAGATGCAATGGAAGTTGCAGAATGATTGCCATCAGAAATGGTCCACATACCTGCAATAGTTCCATTTGAATATCAAGTACAAGAAGGGCAACACCAATAATGTTGAAGACTGCCTCATCCGACCACCGATAATGGCATTAACCACTGTACTCAACTCTTGTGAGAATGAGACTTTTGATTGGCCACTTCTCTACAACGTGACCCAGAATTTGGCCACACATACAAGACACCCTTGGAGGGTTAGCAAATCTTGGATTTTCACCTCGAGGATGCATTGTTATGGTACCTCGGACACATTTATGTTCCTTCAAGTGAGCGTGCCAACATGATTGGGGAAGTGCACTATAGTCGTGTCACTAGGAATTTCAGGGTTGCAAAAATGGTGGCAGTACTACAGAGGTATTTCTATTGGTCGAATATTCGACAGGATGTCAGGAATTACATCAGATCCTGCACTTCCTACGTCATCGCCTAACTGAACACCAAGAAGCAAGGCCTCTATACTCGCTACCTACCCCTAGTCAACCTTGGGAATCCATCTCCATGGATTACATGTCGGGCCTTCCTTCTACTAAGCATGGCAACGACTATGTTTTTATGGTCGTCGATAGATTCTCAAAGATGGCCATTATGGTGGTCTGCAAGAAGAATATCACAGCAGAATCCACTGCTAATCTCTTCTTTGAATGAGTGTGGGTACACTTTTGGATCCCAAAGTCTATCATCTCTGATCAGGAAAACAAGTTCCTTAGTAAATTTTGGTCCAGTCTTTCGTTGATGTTGTACACCAAGCTCACTAAGTCCACAACTTTCCATCCCCAAACTGATGGCCAGACAGAGGTTGTCAAGAAGATGATCGGACACATTATGCGCATGTGCAACTCAAAGCATCCACGCACATGGGATGAGAGCCTCCCCTATCTCCAACACAACTATAATCGGGCTCTCCATAGCTTGACTGGCCATATCCATTTTCAGGTGGGCATGGGATTCCAACCACTTTGTCCCATTGATGTGGGCATATGATTTGCAACTACTCAAATAGATTCACCTCATGTCCACTCCAAAGACGACAAGGAAAACAACTTCATTAAGAACATCCAACACATCTACTAGTAGGTCCATGAAATTTTATAGAAATCAAAGGCCAAGTAAAAGCAACGACATGATCAACATTGGGTGCCACACAAGTTTTAGGTGGGTGACAAAGTCTGGTTGCATTTGTAGAAGGAATGCCTTACTGGAGCTTATCGGAAACTCTGACCACTCTGATATGGTCCTTACACCATTACCAAGGCTACGGGAGACAATTCATTTGATCTCATCATTCCCCAATTCCTTGGCCTGCACTTAGTGTTCAATGCAGACCACCTTCGACCATACTTCCCACCATTGTTGGACACATCAGACATTGCAGAACAACTCACACCTATAGAGTTAAATCCAGACTCCATGGAACAAGCCACAATTGATCGGATCATGGACACATAGATCAAGAACACCCAATAGCAAAGGATCCAACTATATCGATTTGTCAAAGCAGACCAACTCCTTCACCAGGGCAAGTGGATTACCAGAGACCAAATTTAGCAGAAGTTTCCTCATCTCATGGAGGAACTCAACGCAATGGGGACCATTGCTTTCTAAGGGGTGGAGGAATGATCTAGGTGGATATTGGTGGCAACCTTCCTATTCCGCTTGGACCCCCACCATTGTTTCTTTTATTTTTTCAGTTTCCTTATTTGTAGCACAATTTACTATTTTTGGTAGTTTTTTGGGTCATGAACTTCCGGAGCTGTTTTGAGGTCCTAAACAATGTTTTTTGGGAAAGCAGGGGCCAACGTGGGCCATATCCTAATTTTTTTCCACTCAAAATTTGTAGTCCTTAGATATATATTTCTAACGAGGTATTGTACGTGCCAAACAGAGATCATATGTCAAAGTTACGATCTCAGGAAATTGATGTACCGATTTATGCAAATGGGGCCCATAATTTGGCGCTTCATCTCCTAGGGTTAGGCTTTTGGATGTTTAGGTTTTTCCATTGTTTCTAAATAATAAATAAGGCTTTGAACCTCATTATAACACAGTTCAAATGCATGTAGCCACCACATCTCTTCTCAGAGTTAGTCTTATTTCCATTCTGTTTGTATGCATATTTCAGTATTTGATATTAATGAAATGAACTGTTATTTCTACTACATCTCTATATTTATGGTTATATCTGTAATTTTTTGCATTCCTATTTAAATTCAGATCATTTGAGCATCCAAATTTGCATTTATATTTTCATCCTCTATTAAGTCATGTGTTGTGTGAACCTTTGCATATGATTTTGTGTCTAATTCACATTCAATTTTGAGCCATTTTTTACATCCACTTTTGCATTTTTTTACACTGATTTTTGCATCCACCATTGCATCTCAATTTGCATCTAATTTTGGACTATTTTGATACCCTTTTTTGTGTCTACTTATGTGTCCAATGTTGTGCCATTATTTACGTCCACATTTTCATCCAATTTTGCATCCTTTTTGGTGTCTAATTTTACATCATTTTCGCCATCCAAATTTTCATAATTTTTCTTCCTCATTTTTTGTTCACATTTTCCTCTCATTTTGCTTCTGAGTTTGGTTCTAAATTTTCATTTGATTATGCATCATTTTTGGCACCCAATATGGCAAACTTCGTTTCACCCATTTTTTAGCTTCATTGTACATCTTGTTTTATGTCTTTTCTTACATTTTTTTTTTCCTTTTTTTGTAACCAAGCTTTCATCCCAAATTTACACCATTCTTTGCATAATTATTTGGCATCTTAATTTGCATCCTTTTTTTGTTTATTTTTAGCACCCAACTTGGCATCCGCTTTTGGGTGCTAAAATTTTGAGCCATTTTTCCAATTTGTTTATCAACTGCCATATCCGGCTTGTACACAAGATAGGTATTTGTAGTATACCAATGTACTTCAACAGTTGTAATATCTTCATTTTCTTTAATGACCTTTATAACATTGTCAACCCATAGTGGATAGCCAAGTGGATCTCCATCTACTAATACTGATATCATGCAACCCTATTTAACATCCTACATAGAATCCCTATAAAGGTCTTCGATGGCTTCACGTTGTGCACGTGATCTTCTAGAACTAATATGGATTTCTCTTTCCTCTACCTGTGGAGAATTAATAATTCCTTGAGATTGTTGTTGTTCTACAATGTGTCTATCCTCCTATTCATTTGGCATATTTTGTGGCCAAATAAATGGAGTCTTCAAAAGTGTATCTTCGTTTCTTGACCTTGAAATGATATCACTTTTATTATTGAAAAAAGACTCCCACCAAACTTAATCAACAACATCAAAGTACACATATCTATCTCTAATACATATTTTAATTTCTTCCAGGAATTCAAAATAATTTATATCTCTCTTATATCTTTGTGCATTACGGAGTCCAACAACTGATTGTAATAATAATATCTTTGATGCAAATATTGGATGATTTGGAATGAACTTCAAAAATGCTAAACCTGATGACGATCTCCATTCTGCAAAAGTTGAATAGTTCTTGCCCCATATAAGTGTTTTCCCACCAATTTTTTTATACGAAATTGACACTGGAATCTAATGTCATTAAGTTGTTCAATGCATTTCTCCTCACCATGCAATCCCAGAATAAACCTTCACATGTCAATAGTTTCTTCTAACACATGAAAAATAGGCTTTGGAATGTATGATTTCTTAATACATTCAATTAATGATGGCAGGCTCCCAACATCCTTCCTCCTCAATGTTACTAAAAAAATGACTAAACATATCATCAATATGGTCATGAGTGTGCCCAACAAGAAGGAAACCAACCTTTACCTTTTTAAAAATTCCCAATTCAACAATCATGTTTAGATATCCAAAAACAACTTGTTTTTTGTTTTCATGGCTTGTGTTGTCTAATTGCATATACAAAACTTCAAGAGGAATACCATACCAATGAGAAACCACATCATGGATTATAGTTCTGGTCATATTTGTATCATTATGAATATTTGGAGCTATGAAGTAAACCCTTGGCAACATCTTGTCATTAAAGACCATACAACCAACCAAGTGAAACTAAATAAAATTTTCTTCTTGTAAATTTTCTGGTGTGTGGAAAAAATGTGGCAGAAATGTTTTTTTTTGGTCCATACCATCAATTATCATACCCAAATATTTATTTGGATTATCATAATACTTCTTTCGATGCTTATACATTTTTTTCTTTCACTTGTTTGTTGATTGTAATGCTCTTCAAGTGCTTTGAGAATGGAATCTTCACACAAAATAAAAGAAACTTATTAATAAATATATATTTTATAGTTGATAACTATCCAATTTTTAAAAATAATGTTATGAATGCATACCTCTTTCTGCCCCTTAACATTTATCCCTTTTTATTTCAGAGAGGCACATGTACTACAAGCCTCAATCCTTGGCTTTTTAGGAATACAGACATTGTTGAATTCGTTCTTCCATATCTTTGTAAAACATGAATGTGATAAAATTACCATCTCCTTCAGCACCTTCCACATATTATTTGTATAAGTTGTAGATATTTCGTCTTAAGAATTTATTTGGCATACACTCTCCATGCTTTGAAAAGAAGTCTTTCATCCATGAAATTGAAGCAATTATTGATGGCCCAACCTCTCTTCTATAATGTACTTCTAAATAAAATGTAGGATCTTTTTCCAATCTTTCTTGGATTCTTGACAAACTGATCTGAAAATCACTCGTGAGTGATCTCATTTAAATGATTAATGAATTAAGGTATTATAGACTCATGTGATGGTGCATGTCTATGTTATTTTAGGCAACGGATCGATCAGATTGCAAAATACATAGACACTGGAAAATGGAAAACAATAAGGAAAACAGATTAAGCTAATACAAGAACACAACACAGTAATAAGGAGTTCACCCTATTCTCCAGGGCTACATCTCTAGTCCAACTTTCAGTGGTGGCCTTCTTTTATTGTGTCTTTAAAGTAGAGATTTACAACGAGGAGCTCAACTTGAGTCTCCTGAAACAGATAATGCTTGGTAGGGTGGTTCTTGGATTCCCCAAGCCACTAGAGTGCACAGACTCTTTCCTTACCAAGTCTCAACTTCTCTGGTTTTCAATGGGATATGTCCAATGTGGTGCTCAATTCCCAAAAGATGTCCTCACAGGGATCACTTGAACCTCTCAAGCCTTATGTTTGCTTGATGCTGCCTTACGCTGCAGGTCAGCTCGGCTCTCTGTTTCCTTTTTACCTCTTGCTTTACTGTCTTTGTCGTCTTTTTTCCCACTTTTCTCTTCTCTGATTCTTACTTGTTTTGTTTTCTATCTGTTCATGGCTTAAAGCCAATATATTATTGATTGTTCAATTCCTCTTCTACCCCTTTGGATCGCCTGCTACTGTTCATTTGGATTTCCCTGCCTCTACATCATCACAAATGCCCCACAAGGAAGTGGCCACTTGTCCTCTCACGAATTGTGCCAACTCTTCCTCAATGGTTTGGTATTTCGGTTACGCTATGTTACACAGTAAATTGTCAATGTCTCCTTGTCAGTCTCCCTACTGTGTCATGAAATCAAATCCATCATGCTCATGCTCTCTGAAATGGCCAAAAAACCCTCTTTGCCTAATTTTATTGGATCATCACGACTGTTATTGAAATAACCGCGATGACTGGCAGATGATAGTGGAATTGGTGCGCTGCCAGCGAGGAAGCACATGGGTTTCCCGTGCTGATCGAATTTCATAGCTAGCGCATCCTCTACTTGTACTAAGTCACGCTGACCAAACCTCTTTTGTTACTGAGATGCGATGTCAGCGCGCCAGTCCAATTATGCACCCGCGCTGATCCTGTTTGGGCGAGTTTGTTCTAACAACTAGCCTTCCAGATGACTCCAGACCTGGTTGTTGGCTTTGTAAAGGTTGCCCTCCCTTCTATGGCATGTCTGTTCGTCATATGAGCCACCTTTCTTGGAGATAAGCTTATCCTTCCACCATCCATGGAGACTCCTTCTCCTATATAAGCCTCCACCATTGCCATGAGCAGCTAGTTTTTAACATATAGCTTTAGACATAGAGGAATTCATAGTGCTTTAGTGCTGTTCTTAATAGGCAGTTGGTGTGTTAAGTGTGGATTGCTAGAGAGCTTAAGGAAGGTTGTGAAGTCTTGTTTCTTTGTGTGAGAGAGAGAGTTGTTTGTCTTGGGAGATCTACCTCCAAGGGTGAATGCTTATGAGACTTGCTGGCTGGACCCTCTTGAGAAGGACTCAGCGTCAGAACATTGGTTGTACCTTTCTCTATTTTTGATTAATAAAAGATAGATGACTACTGTTATGGTTCCATTCTCATTTGTCTTATAATGGTTAATGTGAATTACATCCTTTCTGACTGATGTATAGTTGCTTTTACTAGATTTTACGCTTGTGTTTGTCTTCTCTTTGCTTGTGCAGGTGTCCGCCCACGAGGATAGTGGAGGATCATGACTGGCCGGAGCGAAGGAGCGAGAGCGGCATCTCTTCATCAAACATAGCTCTGGAATCCAAGTAGGTGTTCATTACCCACTTTGTAATTGTAACTAGGAACTTGCAGAGTAGCATTGATTGATTGTTGCTAGACCCTTTCTGGGCTAGTAGGGATCGCCTCTATCCGTAGAGGGGATTTACGTCTCCAACAATTTGGCGACTCCGTTGGGGATCGTTGCTTGTGTCTTTTGTTGTTCATCCTTGTTTTGAGATTGATTGTCATTCTCTTGTCAAGATTGGGGATTAGTTCTCTGTTTTTGGTTTTCTGGTTCACTCTGGGAAATGCTTTAATTGTTTTAAAAAGTTGTTGCCTTGGTTTGGGAGTTTTTGGTTTGATTTTGCTTGTTTTTTAGCCTCAGCGCGGTTTATATCAGAACAGTCGCACTGACATTGCACATCTGTTCCTTTGGCTTCACTGTCATCGCGTTTATACGTTTAACAGTCACGCTGACCTTGTTTTCAGGCCAGTGCCCTTAATCCGTGTCCTTCCGCACTGACAGCGCAAAGTTGCTACGCGTGTTGTCTGGTCAGCGCTTTGTTGCTGAGGGTCACCCATGCTGATCCTGTAGAATTCATTTTTGTCCAAATTTGCCTCCTGAACCTGTTGGTTTGACTGTCCCCTGCTCTTTCCACCTGGTTTATGACTTGATTTCTGTTGTCTGAACTGTGAGAGACTTGCTTGCGGAGTCTTGTTCCGCAAGGGTTCGCTTATTGCTTGTTTTTCGTTTTGCAAAACCTTCCTCTTCGCTTTTGCTACTTGGTTTGTATCTCGCCACGTCTTTTTCAACTGCTTGAGTATGTGGGAGTCTTGTTTGACTGGTTTTGAGTCTCTCTTTTGAGAAATTCTTAATTTGATTTCCTTTGATCATTACTTGAAGGTTTGTCTCAGTCTCTTCACAATTTTGCATCTTTTTGCTTTTGTTTTTGCAAAAAAATTTCCCCTTCATTCGTCGGGGGGGGCTAAATTGGGTATGAGTGTTAATCGCCTTTGAGTATTTTTATTTTTTCATCCTTGGAAATCTCACCCAATTTTCTTGATTTGCACTTGATTGGTTCTTAGATTACATTAGAATCATCTTGTGTTTGAGAATTCTCTTGCATAGATCACACGTGCATAATTAGAATTCTCATTTGTGCATAGATTACGTTTGCACACTTTTCAAGTAAATTGTTCATAAATTACAATTGCATAGATTACCTTTACCCTTTGGGTTTTTTCCTTCTTCTATCGATTTCACATTTCTAGCCCTAGGGAATCTAGTGGCTTTGTGTGTCGAGCCTCCCTTAGGTGTTTTTGGTCTTCTATTGGGTCAGTCAACTCTCTAATTGCTCCCTTGCATGTGCTCGGTTATTGTTGAAAGTGTTTCGGTTGTGTTCCAAGCGATTGCTTTCCTCCTTTGAATTCCTTTTTGTCTTGTTGAGCTTAGATCACATAGCTCATAAACCTTAGTTTTTCCTTTGATTCGGAAAACTGCTTTGGTATCTTGGGGACTTTGTTGTCTTTTTTCATTCCGGAGTGATTTTATTCCTTTTACTTGGTGTAGCTATCTCTCAAAATCATTTTAAGTGCTTTGTGCCATTGGAAAGAAAATCAAACTAGTATCTTTTGCATGTAATAGTTAAAAGGAAAATAACATTTCGTTGATTTGTGTTTTCAAAAGAAAAGTTTTGTTTCCTTGCCATTAGTTGCATTAGGTTGTTTGATTGCTTGAGTTCATTTTGTTTGATTGAAAAATTCATAACCCTCTCATAGTTAGAATTCATCGAACGAAATGATGTTCTTTGGCATGTAGTTTGCATCTAAGTAATTCTAAGAGATCATACGGTAGGACCTGAAATCAAAACTTAATTCAAGATCAACCGTAAAATAAACCAAATTTATCTAAAAACACATTGGAACTTAACACAAATATCTAGAGGTCTAGGCTAGAGACGTGCTCCGGCGTCGTTAAACCTAGTCACTCTTGTTTTCGCATTAAGGTTGGGTGATTCCTCTTGGTGTGATTCAATTGTGGTCTAGCACAGATTTGGGCTCCCACGTACCGTCGCGTATATATGGGGAGACTCCACTAGGTTTACATCCTTCATCCATAGGAAGCCGAGTCTGCTGCCTTGTGAACCGTAACGCACCGAACACATCATTCAGGAAGATTGACTGCAGTACGGAAAGTCCTTGGTTCTCATACGATTGCCAAGGTGTATAAGCAGTTTTACGGATTGTTTGGTAAACCTTTTGCTTAGAATCTCCAGAGCAGTCACTTTTGATCCTTGTCGGACTCCCTAAAAGAAAAGGTGTAAGTGAGCGTCTTGTCACTTCGTGCTCATTAAACATTCGAAGGAGACTAGAGTCATCTTTTCGTCCTTTTCTTGACTCTCAAAACATGAAAAGGTCAAGTTCAGTTCCTGTGTCTTAAAAATTTATTTGGCCACGATAACATTACCTGGTTAGATCTTGTGTGCGTTTAGTTTTGAGTAGGTTTTTATCGTCAGCTTGCTTAGGGCCTTTGTTTGATCATCCTGGTGGATCCATCAAATCCGTCTCCTGTCCCAAGTGACCAAGGGTCTCCATATTCAGTTGCCCCTAAAACTCCGGTTTGTGACGCTCTTCCCATTGTTCCGAGCATCCAACCATTGAATTCTCGAGCTCTAGAGGATGATTTCTACGAATTCTCTTGGAACCCTGTTTGGGAGCCCTCTGAAGAGGATTTTCCTGCCACTCCTGTCGATGTCCCATCTCCGATGGCTTCATCCGATATGGGCGACACTTCTCCTGTGTCGAGTGGCCCATCCGTCATGTCGAGTATAGATACTCCCATTTCGGCGACATCCCCCATCATCTCTACGCCCTACACCGTTACACCTTTGGGTATCACGCTGCCGGCGCGCTATAGATCATTGAGGGATGCTATGAACTCTGCATCTTCCTCTTCCGTTTGGGATCAAAACATCGTCCCTACCATAGGACTGTTTGTTTCCCAAGTCCACCATACTTCTGTTACAACAGTCCCATCCAACTCGACCGTTTGTGTCGCGGCGTCAACTCCAGTTGTTAGCACCGTCACAACATCATCTGCTGCAGGCCCATCTCGAGGTCCAGCGCAGAGTGGTCAATCGATGCATGCTACTAGAGTTGTGCACCCCGCAAGTGGTGCTCCTCCTGCTTCCGATCATATGACGGTAGAGGAGGCATATTTTCAGTACTTGCGTAATGTCCAGAGCCCAGATGGGCAAGGCCCGTATTATGATCCTGAGAATCATTATTTGTTTACATCCTTGCCTGAAATACCTTATGATGAGGTTTCCGTTCCGTTGAACGTGGCTTGGGGTACCACCGACTATGGTGGTGGCCAGTACCATCAGGGACAAGGACAGCAAGGACCACCCTACCAGGGTCAGCAGCCCTACTCGCAGCCTAATCATGGGCAGCAGTATGCTAGCCATAATTACCCAGGTCAACAGGGAGGCCCACAAGGACAACCCAATCAGGGACAACCTTTGGTCTCTAGTGGTCCGGCTTTTACATATCTTGGGCAACCTTCTGGAAACTCGGGACAACCTAATGCTCAACAAGGTCAACCCGGTATCCAACAAGGCTACCCTTCGGGGCAACCTTATGGGAACCAGGGACAACCTTATGGACAGCAAGGTCAACCCGTAAACCAGCAAGGCAACCCTTCTGGGCAAGGGGGCCAGCCTTACGTACAACAAGGCCAGCCTACCACTCAGCAACCATCTGGTCAACAAGGACAATCCTCGGTTGCGCAAGGGCAGCCCCTCACTCAGCAAGCTCGACCTTCTGGGCGAACGGGACCGTCTCAAATCCGACCAGGACAACCTTCTAACCAGACGGCTTAGCATGCAGGCGGGTACCAATCCCAACCTCCTCTTTCAGGTGGGTATCAATCCCAGCATCCTCTTTCAGGTGGGTGTCAATCCCAGCCTCCGTATTTAGGTGGGTACCAATCCCAACCTCCTTACTCGGGCGGGTGCCAATCCCAACCTCCGCACTCGAGCGGGTATCAATCCCAGCCTCCGTATTCGGGCGGGTATCAATCCCAGCATCCTTCTTCAGGCGGGTATCAATCCCAGCCTCCTTATTCAGGTGGGTATCAGGCCCAGCCTCCTTATTCAGGTGGGTACCAATCCCAACCCCAGCATTCAGGTGGGTATCAATCCCAATCTGGTCATCAAATGCCGCCTGGTTCTCAAGCTCAGTACGGATACCAGCAACCCCAGGGGCAAAATCAATATACCCCGTACCAAAATTACCAACAGCCGCAGGGTAATCCCTATCAAAATTATCAACAACCTGCTGGCCAGTATGGTAACCAATGGGGCGCTGGGGGGCAGAATCAGCAACGCGGTTCTGGAAATAACCCCTACGGTCAAAATCCTTCTGGAAAAGGCCCATTTGGGCCTGGCCCATCGGGACAAGGGAAATGGGGGCAACCAGGAACTGGATGGAATTCTGGTTCTACTTCATATCCGTGACAAATGTCTTTTAATCCGCAGTTACCATTTTTAGCGACGTTGGAACTGCCCGATGTGTCGAAGTTGACGAATGATCCCATTCTGCACAATCCACAGTGGCCACCAGTTCCAACCAAAATACCAAGTGACTGTCCCAAATTCGATGGGAAGGCCGGGGAAGACCCTCAAGCTCATGTGATGACGTATCACTTATGGTGTTCGTCAAATTCATGGCTCGACGATTCGATCCGACTTTGCCTCTTTCAGAGGACCCTCACTGGTTCGGCAGCTAAATGGTACATTGAGTTAACCCGAGTGTCATTCTAAGATTTTAATTCGTTGGCTATGGAATTTTTGACTCATTTTCAGTTACCCATTCGGTATGAGACGGGGACTCACCTCCTTACGTCTCTTAAGCAGGATACTGCTACACATATCTCCAATCATATTCATGAATGGATAAGGCGTCGTAGGTTGATCAAGTTCTGGATACCTGATCAACTCCTCACCGACTGGTTTACAACTTCATTTGTCCCCAAGATTGCGCGGGACATCGCCATGGGAGCTTGTGTAACTGAAGAGCAAGCGATCGTGCGTGCTCAGTACCTAGACTTGGTGTATTCTCAGTCTGGTACTTTATATGAGTACTTGCCAGATGCCCCCAGGCCTGGCACATCCAAGGCTCCGCCCAAGCCATCTGTTGATGGAGTCATTGGCTCTGTAAACTAGACCTCTAAAAAATCATCGAATCCTGGGAAGCAAAAGTCAAATGCATCCAACGAAAACACTTCCCATGGTGTCCTAAATTCTGGTAACACTTCCGAGGTCAATGCCATTCAGTCCACCACGGCGGGCAAGACCTCGAAAGGAAAGAAAAAGGAAAAAGGGAAAGGGAAAAATAAGTCTGATCAACCCAAGAAGGAATCCTCTAAACCTCCTGCAGAGGAAGGAGCTAAATGCAAACCTAAGTATCCTTGCCTCATTTGTGAGGAAGATCACTACACTAAGGACTGCCCTAGGCGGTCCGAATTTAGCCGTTTGTTGAAAGGTGCTCCCGGGGTCCCTGCGGTTCTGAAAGAACCCTTTCCCTCTCAGCAAACCAAGATGGTGGCTGACCCCTCTTCTTCTCCCTTCGGTTCCCATGTCTTCATGGCTGGAACTATTCCTATTCATGTAACAACTCGAGCTAAGGAGTATCCGTCGTCCGCTGGGAAGGAGCCAGAGGTTCCCTCAAGTGCTCCTCCGTCCAGCTCTGGTCCTCTCCATATCGAGAGACCGAGTGTTGAGACAACAATCCGACCCCCTCCCAAAGGGGTACTCAGGAGGTCTTCTTATAACCCGAATGCTCGTGTTGCCCAGCACTATAGCATCGTGGAGGACTTAGCGCAGGATCCGTCTGCTATGTCTGCCTTAGAGGTCCTCTAGAGCTGCCCCCCCCAGAGGAAGTCCCTGCTATCGGCCATCGGTGGCATCGACCCAACGGACTCGGATTTAATCACCTTCGACCTCGAGAGCCATGTTCCTTGACTGCCTCATCAGATAGCTTTCCTCATTCAAGTTGTCATCAATTCTAAAACGATCCATCGTACAGTCATTGATGAGGGCACCTCAACCTGCATTATGTCCATTGCATGTTGGAAAGCCATCGGGTCTCCGACGTTGAGTCAGTCTCCGACGACCTTGGAAGCATTCGACGGGAGAGAGTCTCAACCGTATGGTATCCTTCAACAGCTACCGATTACCTTAGAAGGGAAGACTGTAGAAGTTGAAGTTGAGGTTGTAGACGCAAGTCTTACCTATAACCTCCTTCTGGGCTGGAGCTGGACGTACGCTATGCGTGCTGTAGCTTCGTCTCTCTTCCGTGTCATTCGTTTCCCCCATCAAGGGAAAATTGTCACGGTCGATCAACTCTCATTTTTCGCTTCCTCTTCTGAGGGAAACGTAACCTTCGTTGAGCATACCTCAGTTCCATATGAAAATGTGGGAGCTGGGCTCTTCAAAGAACCCGCCCTTATGGGTGTTTTTTCCCTCCCACCTCCCAACTTCGCCTCGATCTCTATGATCTCGGTTCGTTCTGATCCTTGGATTCTTCCTTCCATCGACCAGGTAGAACCTTGGGGTGAGGAGATGTCGTTGAGTCCAGCCGAGCTCAACTACATCGAAATTGTTGTTGTATCGGCCTCTCATGTTGAACCCACCATCACGAGTGGGGCTCTTGACTCAGATGATTTTCCCCCTTGGTTAGGAGAACACACCTCCTCGGATCCATTGAAGGAAATATTTCCTTCCGATGAGGCTATTATAGAGACTATGTCTCTGGACGAACGCCCGTGGTTTCCTCTTCACCACCGTTCCTCCTTTCTCCCTACCTTTCGGGAAACACTGCTTTGTCTTGAGTGGTTTGCTCCATGTCTCCCTTCTCAACCCCTTCAGACGCCCATTCAAATTTATCACACATCGTCTGAAGGAAATTTAGGGAACATCACACAGACACAACCAATTGACATCTCTGTTAAGGCAGGGATTGTCGAGAATATTTACATAGGAGTGACCTGCACTCCTGAGGAGATTCAGGTTTATATCGCACTTTTTCGCGAATTTCGCGATGTCTTTGCATGGTCCTATGAAGAAATGCCCAGTATTGATCCATCTATAGTAGTGCACGAGATACTAACATATCTCGGGGCCAAACCAGTTCACCAACGTTTGTGTCCCGTGCACCCCCGTAAGGCGGCAGCCATCAAAGCAGAGGTTGAAAAGCTTCTTAAGGCGGGATTTATTTATCCCATCCCATTGACAGAATGGATCTCAAACATCATCCCTGTCGACAAAAAACAAGGCATCATTCGTGTCTGCATTGATTACCGTGACATTAACAGAGCTTGCCCAAAGGACAACTACCCCACGCCATTTATTGATCAACTCATTGATGAGTGTGCGGGCAGCGAGATTTATTCTTTTATGGACAGCTTTTCTGGTTACAACCAAATCAACATTGCTCCGGCAGATCAACACAAGACGGCCTTCATCTGTCCCTGGGGCACCTTTGCTTATAAAAAGCTCCCCTTCGGCCTCAAAAATGTCGGCGCTACTTTTCAGGGTGCGATGTCTTATGCTCTCCACGATATCAGACACATCGTACAACCTTATCTGGATGATCTCCCCGCTCATTCAGCTAAGCGTGCAGACCACCCATCGCACCTTCGTGAAATCTTTCTTCGTTGTAGACACTATAATATTCGCTTAAATCCGCACAAATGTGTCTTCTGCGTCGAATCAGGTCGAATACTCGGGTTTATCGTCTCCCGAGAGGGCATCCGTCTGGATCCCCTTAAAGTCGAGGGAATTGTGAATCTTCCTCCCCCTGCAAATTTGCAGCAATTACAGAGCTTACAGGGGAAAGCTAATTTTCTAAGACGGTTCATACCAAACTATGCCGAAGTGGCAAAGGGTTTTACCCGGTTACTGAAGCGTGACACCCCATTCCGATGGGATGCCATAGCCGAGGAGTTGTTTGCTCATCTCAAGACCCTCCTGGTTTCCGCCCCTTTGTTGCGGCCTCCAAATTACCATCGTGACTATACGCTCTATTTGGTTGCTGCCAATACCACTATCGGCATGGTTTTGGTCTAGGACGACGATGATGGCATCGAGCATGTCATTTATTATCTTAGTTGCAACTTACTAGATACGGAGACTCGATATGCATATGTCGAGAAGTTGGCTCTTGCCACGGTTTGCGCTGTCCAACGCTTCCGTCACTACATTCTGTTGCGTACTACTACGATGATTTCAGATTGTAACCCCATGACCTACATTCTTTCACGACAATTGCTAGGGGGCAAATACTCAAAGTGGATCGTGATCCTCCAAGAGTTCGACTTGGAATTTACTGCAGCCAAGTCCAAGAAATCACTCGTTTTTGCTGAACTTTTGTGCTCTTTGCCGTTCGCCGCTACTTCCTCGCAAATAGAGGAGTCTATTCCAGATGAAACTCTTTTCCTTATCAGCACCCTCGATCCATGGTATGGGGACATAATTGTCTATTTAGAGACGTCCTCCTTCCGCCCCGAGACCTCGAAAGACGCTCGTCGACGGATTCGTCACCAAGCTTAGCCATATCGCATAGTTGGGGACACCCTGTACCGCCTTGGGGTTGATTCGATTCTTCGTCGATGTCTCACCTTCGAAGAAGCTGAAAGAGTTCTAAATGACTGCCACTCCGGTGCTTGTGGCGGTCACATGTC
>APFE031309249.1:11370-22047 GCA_000404065.3 Pinus taeda | reverse complement strand
AACAAATAGCGCTGGAATCCAAGTAGGTGTTCATTACCCACTTTGTAATTGCAATTAGGAACTTGCAGAGTAGCATGGATTGATTGTTGCTAGACCCGTTCTGGGCTAGCAGGGATCACCTCTATCCGTAGAGGGTATTTACCTCTCCAACATGCATGACTTGATCTATAAATCTGATGATATGGGTATAACTGATGTCTGATTTGTTGAAAAGGGTAAATTATCTTTTATAGATTCATACGTAGGTTCAACATAGAAAAAGTGTGTATACACACTGCTTCAGCAATTCAAAACAGTGTATATGCAGGTTTGCCTTAATATATCGGCGTATGCACACAGGTTATACACATTGAAGTAGCATACATCTCATAAAATATGTTTTAACTACTTCTATTTATTGTTGTAGTGTTCTGGGTTAAGGATTGGTTTCTGGTTATTGTTACTGTATTCTGGTTGTAGCTTTCAGAGAAGTGATTGTTTGATTCAATTTTTGGTTGGTGCAAAGGAGATTGGTTGATGCAGATATATTTAGTGTTTGATTGATGTTATTCATGGATCCAGTCTAAAAATTCATGAAACGTGGTCCCTGGAAGAAAAGAGAAGCTTGTAGCCTTCTGTAGGTCAACACCTACGTACTAGTACATCAGCTAGTACAAGAGCTAAGGGGGTTGTAGCTCCCTTCTAGGAGAAGCTGGAGAATGAGAGAAGGTTGTATCCTTCTGTAGGTAGAAGCCTGGACAATGGTACAATACTGCACTAATACAAAAATATTGTAAAAATAAGTTTCTTATTAAAAGAAGATAGAGACGAATTGCAGCAGGTGGTCTTCACCCACATTGGGTTTCCACCTTATATCTTGTGTTCATGTATGTGATTTCCTGTACTATTTACTACACTTGATTACTATTTTATGGTTCTGATACACAGATTAAGATCAGCTAACTAAATTAGAAGTCTGCAAGATATACGTTGTTTTATCTAAACACAATTGCGTATATACACAGGTTTAATTAACAAAAGTAGTGTATATCAATTTGTTTATGGAAATGAAAAATTGTTAAATTGACAATACTGATTCACCCCCCTCCCCCTCTTAGTATTATTTACAACACAAGGTTTCTTTGGAAAAAATGAGCTATGACTCCAACTCATGCATCCTTTTCAGGTTCATATTTGCAATATGAAGTTGCCTCTCCATTTCATGTAGTCTGTTGGAAAGCAACTGCTTCTCTTCCTTCATGGAATTCAATTGCTCACTAAGTATGTTGCTCTTCCTTCCATCCTCATACATTTCTCTCACCTTGTCCATCATGATGAACACGTCTTGCTTCAACTCTCCATCATAGAGTCTTGTGATGAAGGAATAATTTGAGGATTCACTTGTATAAGTTGTCATTATACCAATGAACAAAATAACTTCGAACAAATTAATAAAGAGCTTATTTAAGCAACCTTTTGCAACAAACCTCTTGTGCTTCAAGGATTACTTTGAGGTCCTTTGGAATAGAAGAATGCCTTCATCCCTTCTTGTCATTCCTGGACTGAGCTATGAACAACTTTCCCTTCACCTCTACAAACTCAAACTATAGTTAGTCTACAACAAGCATACAATCAACCTCTGGCTGTTTAAACACCTTTTAGACAAGCAATATTTCCTCTGTTAATCAAGCATTCTGATATAACCTTATTTGAAGGTGTAGTTAATCAAAATTAAGCTTTGATACCACATTATCTAAAAATGGGGCTCTTAGGCTTCTTGTCTAACTTACAAGAACCTCTCCCACTTCCAAAGCTTTAAATATTCCCAAGTCTTATTGATTAACCAATGCGGAATTAAAAATATGCTTGAAATTATAGATGTATGGCTATATTTATGGTTGGCTATTTATGTGCTCTAAAATCTACTATGTATGCTAATATGTAAATCCATACAATACATACTAATGCATCAATAAATAAAAGACACTGAACAACAATTTAATTAGGAGTTCACCCAAAACTTTTGGGCAACATCTCCGTGAGCTCTAGCCAACTCAACTAGGCTCTCTAGTATTATGGCATAAGTCCTTTTTACAAGCTCTTGGCTCAACTCCTACTGTTTTACACAGAAACAGTGGGTTCAAACACCATTTTATCCCCTCGCTCTTAAAGCTCTTAGCTTTTTGGCTCTTGGCTATCGCTCTGGCTCTTGGCTCCAGCTCTTGGCTCTGGCTCTGGCTCTGGCTCTTAACTCTGGCTTCTTCAACTCTGTTAGTTTACAACCCTTTGGCTTCCCACTTGAACTCCAAGTGACTTCCTTGGCTATGTGCGCTTTAGCGTTTTCTTTCTACGCCACTTGTTTTGCTACTACCTTTTGGCACTGCTCCCTTATGCCTTAGCTTCCTGCTTTGGCTTTGCTTTCAGAAACAACTCCAACAACAACTGCCAACTCCTACCAACACCTCTTGTGATTCAGATCTCAGGCTTTCTTTGAGGAATTTCTAGCTTTTCGGCTTCCTCATCCATTCCTCTATCAACCGTGATCATGAGGAATCATTCCTCTTCCCGGCTCTGCCTCTTCATGCTTCAAAATGCATCCCCATTGCAGAAACACCCACCTATAGTGTGACATAGGGAATGATGGCTATTTTCCCATGGAAAATGAACTACATCCTCCACCGATCCACCGATATCAGCGATCGCAGTCACAAGTCGCATGGCCCCAGGGTCCTTCCCTTTTGGGATCACCGACAACGATCCAATGATATTGCAATCTCACTATCACATCAACTTGGGGCCTTTGCCTTATGGGTGCATATGCCTGCCTCCGACCCGATCCACCGATACAATCATCAGAGATCACTGATCGGAAGTCCCTTCCACCCGACCTTAAGTCCTCCTCTTTGCCTTATGAGATGCGATTTCCTCAAATAGCCTTTTAGGCCATTTTTAATGGAATTTTCCCCTTTTTCAAAGGATAAAGGGAGACTTCTTCCTACGATAACTTCTTTATCTGAAGTCTGTTGTTGCCCATTCAAGTTGCATTGGATTCAAAATGAAGAAATATCCGCAATGAGACTATTTCTGAGGGTATCCCGTGACTTTCATTTTCCTCTAATTTACAAAGGATTTGTGCAATTTGGCACCTTTTACCCCTGATATGAAGTATTTTAGACTTAGAGGTTTATTCAGGATCCATTTTTGGACCAATTGTGGAGGGCTAGGGAATTATGCCCGTGATTGTACAAACTTGAAAGAATATCATGTTGGTACTGTACTCAGTTTGATCATGAGGTGGAATACTGCCCTTTGTTGATAGCAAGAATGCACATAAAGGGGATACTCCAACCCCCTCTGACTCAGAATTTACAAATGATGAGATCCGAGTCGTGCGAAGAAGGCCCAAATGTAAACATGATGCTCAAGAGTGATATGACCATGGGAGATGATAAAGGGAAGTAGCCAGAAGAAAGCGTGTGGGTTCACAAGGCTCCTACAAAGGAACCCAAATTTGATTTAGAACATGCGA
Source organism: Pinus taeda (assembly GCA_000404065.3). Taxonomy (NCBI): domain Eukaryota; kingdom Viridiplantae; phylum Streptophyta; class Pinopsida; order Pinales; family Pinaceae; genus Pinus; species Pinus taeda. Next base: position 18,539 of record APFE031309249.1, on the reverse strand, counting down.
AGGAGACATTCTTGGAAGCTAAGAAGAGCTTCATGGAGGCCTCCACTTCAAATAGTAAGGATCAATCAAAACCAAGGATGGATCCTTCAATGCTCACTACCTTTCTGGAGACATGCATAAAATTGTTGCGCGACAGGAAGGTAGTCAAAGGACTACAGGAACTTATCACTAGTTGCGCGGGGTCAAGGGAACCGTGCATGGTCAAGAAACTTGGGAAGCATGTATTGTGCACAAGAAGCGAAACGAGGTTCCCTGCGCAAGTAGGTGAGTATGAAATGGACCAGGTAATCCTAGATCTAGGTTTAGATACGAATGTACTACCAAAGAAAACATGGGAATGCATGGGCAGAATTACACTACAATGTTCCCCTATTTAGTTACAAATGGAGAACCAATAGAAGATTTTTCCCATGGGAAGATTACAAGGGGTAATAGTCGATATTGAAGGCGCAAGCGCGTAGGTAGATTTTGAAGTGATAGAGATTCTCGATGACAGTAATCCCTATCCCGCACTACTAGGCATACACTGGGCTACTGATATGAATGGAGTCATAAATATGGAGAAGCTCAAAATTATCTTTGAGAAAAAGTCACTACGCGTAGTAGTACTGCTAGATCTAGTCAAAGGAGCGCGATACACTGAACCAGTGTGCAATGACGGTAGTGATGCTAAGCTCGATTGTATTTACAAGATAACTGTACGAGAATAAGATTTGGTAAATCTGCCTACAAATGGAAGGATTTCGTGGGAGCGCAAAAGCTCCTGCACTTTGGATTCAGACGAAGAGATAGAGCGATGGTAGAATTGACTACACGAAGTAACAACGCTAAATTGCAACATGATGATTAGATCATTGCATTGCATGATAATAGAGTCAAGGGAGCTGCCGACATATGATGGATTTTCAGCGGTGGATGAATTTCTGAGCAAATTTGAAAGCACAGTACCAGAACAATAGTGGTTTGATGTGCTGAAGTGGGCACTACGCACAACACCCATACAATGGTGGGGTATGCATCAACAAAATTTCAAGGACTAGAGTGGATGTCGAAGGATGATGCGCCTACATTTTGGAAAACCCCAACTCTGAACGAAAGCAAATCAATAGGGGTGGAAAAACTTGCATGCCCACCTTTCCTGATGGGTACAAACATATGTTGTACAGTTCGCACAAGCACAAACTAGCCCCGAAGTAGAGAATCAGAACAAATCACAGTAGCAGGAAAGGCGACGCACACTACCAATTCTCCACGATGAAGCCTTCAATAGGGTGTGTAAAGTATTGAACATGGTTCATCAGGTAAGACGAAATGACTAGGACCTACGCGTACCAGCAGTTCGATGGGCCTACTAGACCATGTGCAAAACCCTCAACGTGAAGATGATTCCAAAGGTGTGGAATAGAGTGGAGACCATAATTACTGAAGAAAATACAAAAAGGAATCCACATGTACTGGACCTTGTAGTGGTGACAGTGCATGATGGCAAGGGGGAAGGAATCACACACTATGCGAGCTCGAACATATAAGGATTCAGGAAGCCATCTGGCGAGGGAACCTTAGACTTCGTGAACTTGAAAAGGACTAGGTATGGTTGAGGAAGAAAAGCATTTTGATGGACGTTGAGATCAGGAGGCTATAACACAAGATCACGCAGGCATGTCTCGTCGATGAACCAAGGATGACAAAGCAAGATAGGGATGATGATACCACTTCAGTAGAAGATTGTCGCTGAGAGTTTATGACTCTGTTGCCATGGCTACGACCGCACCTCACCAAACACAGTAACCAGGGAAGCACACTGCAAATGGTGGAATGCGCGGCACCCGTGGTTGCACAAACAGTTGAGGAGTTTCCGCAGACTATGCGGGAAGGTGAGGTGAAGTCTCACACAGGTGGTGTGACCACCTAACTGGCCATAGGGAGCACAGTCTCAGTGCTCTAGATAGTTGAAAGAGAGTGTAGGAATCTAAAAGAGTTTGTTTGGGAGCTGCGCGATGAGGGAGGTACACGCAGAATTGGCAGGACACAAGGTTTGCGCCCGTGCACGGGGGGCTGCGCTGTCACGCGGGTAGGCTGGGAAGTAACTGTTGGTATCACTTTTCATGACGAGATGTCCAATTTAAGGAAAAAGGGAGCATGTGGTAGGCATTTAAGACATGAATTAAGGACTAGATTTGGGGCAATCTGCTGCCAATAAAGCATTGATGGCTTAGAATTGGGGGGAACAGTCAGATTTGAATTCAAAAGGTGCTATAAAACTCCAAGGGCTAGCCACGAGACAACACTTGTTAATTTGAGATTTGAGCAATTATGAAGAGCACAGAGTGTTGAGTGCCAAGTGAGATTTGAGCCCCAAAGTTTGCAAACAACCATAGACAGCTCAAACAGGATGACAGCTACCAGGAGAGCTTTAGGCTATGTAGAAGGAACTACTAACAAGGCCATGCAAAACCCCAGAGTGTATGATGTTCCCGGAGACACTGGGGTCATGCTGGAAATTCCAAAATCGCCTCAGACGCTGAGGGCCAAGAAAGATAAGCAGGTAGTAGGACCAGTTCGCATGTCCCTACGAAATCCATGGTTTGGTAAACTCTCCATGGAAGAAAAGGGCAAGGTTGTCACCATTGAGATAAACAACGAGGAGGAGGACCTACAGGCTCTCGTAGATGATATAGAAGCAGCAAAAGACATGGAAGAGGACATCCAACCAGTGTGCATTGCAACAATATTTCCCAAGCATGTTCCTCCACGGAAAGGGAAAACTAAGATACCCAAGGATTTGGATGTCGCTAAGAGTGCACTCCAAATGCCGCTCCTCCTCGATGGAATTGTTTTTGAGGTCTCGGCCCTGGGCCGCGTGCCAAAAATGAAGTTTAAAGATTGGGACCTCGCAGACAGTGATAATTTCCCACATTTAGAGACTGAGAACCTCATGAAGCAGAGCACGGAGGGGTCATCTACAACTCTGGAGCCGCAGAAGTGGCTGTGCGGTGTGGAGAAGGCTGGAATACTTTAGCTACTATGGATTCCACACTTTTACCATGTGCCTATCATAATTTTCATCATCAAGCAGCTACTTTGCCTGGTGCACGATGGTACTTATGGCTGGAGGAGCCTATTCCCATCATGGCAGATCTTATCCACAGGATTTCCCGGCTCCCTTGTAAAGGAAAGTACCTTGCAGAGATAGCTGGAAAAAGTAGAGATTTGGTACTCACCGAGGCCATGAAAAAGAAATACAAACTGGAAAAGAAAAATAGGGTTTACGCAATAAGAAACATTAAGGATAAAGGGGTGCATGTAGCCACCCAACTCCTCGTTGGAAAGGTAATGCGAAAATGCCGCAGAGATGAGATACCAGTGCTGGTAGTTGCACTGGAAGAACAATGCGTGTAGGGGGTCCAATTCAACTAGGCCGAGCTCCTCTGCGAGGAGTTCCTAACTAAATACAAAGAAGCCCAGGAGTAGGGCAAGGCCTTCCACTATGTGTGGTTGCTCTTGTCGATTTTGCTGGTAACAGGGGAATTTCCTGAGGATAGTCAATTTCCTAATATTGAATAGGACTTACCAGAGGCCGCAAGGTATGCGTCGCTCTAGCCTACGAAGGACACCACACGAATTTGTGAAACAAAGATCTTCTGGGTGCTCATGGAGGTAAGCATCTAGATGTGGATCAATAGAAGACCGCGTTTGTCCCCCATAGTGTACAACAGTCTGCGGAGCTTTGCAGACTTCAAGGCGGATATGCATAATGTGTATATAAAGGCACGTAAAGATCCAACATAGAACTGGACCAAGCTCCCCTTCATCGCCATTGATGATGTGAACTTCTCAGTGACGGAATCGTAGCCTCCCAAGTCACGCGACCTAGATCTAGTGGAGAAGGATAGAACAGAAGCACAAAAGCAGAAGGTTGCAACTAAGTTGTATATCACCTAGTTGGCCCAACAAAAGCATAATGAACAAGCAGTCGTGGAGGTAAGGGCTGTCTGCGAGGTAGCAAAAGTAGCCGTAGAGCAGGCAAAGGCCGCTGAAAAAGTAGCAGCAGTGCAGGCAACAGGGGCCACCACAACACAGGAGGAAGGGAGCCAGATGTTGGGCAGTGGATCCCCCCATAGTGGATTTTTGGGGCTTGTAGCCTGAATTTTGGTCAAAAGTAATGTAAAGACCCCGCATAATGCGCGCGTGGAGCGCGAGATTCTATGGTTGTTCACCCTAAAATATTGTAATTTAATATAGAATGTGTTAGCCTACCCATGGTCTATGGACCATGGGAATGTATAAATAAAGTGAGGCTCTAAGTGTAGGAGGCAGTTTTAGTATTGATCTTAAGTGATATGGGTTTTTGAATGCAATATTCATTCTGAGCCTGTAAGTCTGAGTCTTTGGTTGTAGTAGTAGAAAGAGGCTCTGCAGCTGAGTGCGTAGAGGCCTGGTAGAGTCCGCAGCTGTGTTCGCAGACCCCTACAGCTGAGTGCATAGGGCAGAGTTGGGATTGTAATTATTACACAGTAATTTGTCACTGTCTCCCTGTCAGTCTTCATATTGTGTCATGGGACCAAATTAATCATGCTCATGCTCTCTGATGTGGCCAAATAACCCACTTTGCCAAATTTTCCTCTATGATCGCGACTGTTGTAAAAATAAACGCACTGATGAGCGCTCCTAAACGGACTCAATGCGTTGCCAGCGCGAAAGCCCATGACTTTCCCGCGCTGGTCGAATTTCATGTGACAGTGCGCTGTTCCTTATATATGATCGCGCTGATATGACTTTCCTTGTTATTCAGCAGCGATGACAGTGCTCCAGTGCAATTATGCACCCGCAATGATCCAGTTTGGGCGAGTTTGTTCTAACAGCCGGCCTTCCAGATGACTGCAGACCTGGTTGTTGGCCTTGTAAATGTCTCCCTCCCTTCTCTGGCATGTCTGTTTCGTCATTTGAGCCACCTTCCTTGGAGATAAGCTCATCTGCACACCATTCATGGAGACTCCTTCTCCTATTTAAGTCTCCACCATTGCCATGAGCTGCTAGTTTGGAATTGATTGTGTTTAGAGCATTGCTGATAGTGTGAGCTTGATAGGCAGCTGGTGTGATAAGTGTGGGATTGCTATAGTGCTTAAGGAAGGTTGTGAAGTGTTTCCATCTTGTGTAAACTTGTGTGAGAGAGAGAGTTGTCTTGGGATATCCACTTTCAAGGGTGAATGCTTGAAGGACTTGTTGGCTGGACCCAACCAAAGGAGGATTTGACGTCAGAACTTGGTTGTATTCTCTTTTGTTTTATCAATAATAGACGACTATCATTATGGTTCCACTCATGTGTCTTTATTATGATGTTTGAGTTGTATCTTTTCTGACCGGTACATAGTTGCATCTCCTGGATTTTATGCTTGTATTTGTATTGTCCTTTGCTTGTGCAGGTGTCTGTTCACGGAGATCGTGAGGATTGCAACCAACTGAAGCGAAAGAAAGGAAGCGACAACCCTTCTACGAATATCAGCGTTGGATTCGAGGTAGGCTCTCATCTTGGCCTTTATTTTGCAATTAGGAACCTGCGTGTTAGCATTGTTTGATTGTTGCTAGACCTCAGTTAGGCTAGTGGGATCGCCTTTGTCCGCAGAGGGGATTTACCTACACAACAATTTGGCGACTCCGCTGGGGAGTTTTACCTTGTTGTTTGATTTGTGAGCTTTAGAAGGAGCCTGAAGCATGTCCAATTAGCTTTCGAAATGTTATTGCTCTGCATTAGTGAAGTATATTAAAGCCATTTGAGTCAATCTCCAGTTTTGTTTACAAACTGAACAGCTTGGAGCTAGCTTTTGTCCTTTTCTTGTTCATTTTTTCCTTGAGTCAGATTTTTGGTCTCTTTTCGAAGTTTGGGGATTAGTTCACTGCTTTTTGGGTTTCCTGGTTCGATCTGGGAAGTGCCTTGATTGTTTAAAGAGTGATTTCCTTGGTTTGGGAGTTTTTGGCTTGATTGTGGTCATTTTTTGGCTTCATCGTGGTTTATTATAAAACAGTCGCGCTGCCATCGCATAGCCCTTTCTGTGATTTCCTGATCATCGCGTTAATGCACAAAATAGTCGCAACCATTCTGAAAATCGAACCATCGCGGTTAAGTCGTGTGCTTCCGCGCTGACATCACATTGTTTCTACGTGTAGTTTCTTATCAGCGCACTATTGTGTTGTTCCACCCGCGCTGATTCCTGTAGAATTGAATCTCTTCAATTCTGCCTCCTGAGTCTGTTGGTCTTGCTATCCCCTGCCTTTTCCACTTGGTTTATGACTTGATTTTCATTGCCTGAAGATTGAAGCACTTCTTTGCGAGTCTTGTTGAAGCGAATCTTGCTTTTTGCTTTGTGACCTAGTTTTATTGTTCCAAGTTTGTTGGATCAACTTTGCTTGGTTACTCGTTTGCAAAGGTTCGTTTACTATTTGCTATTGGTTTGATTTAGCCTTCCTCTTTGTTTTCTTTTGCTTGGTTGTTTAATCGATTGTTGTTGAATCAATCTTGACATTGTTTTGATTTCTTTTCACTACCCGAGCACGGATCACAGTTGTTTGGGGTCAAACGATTTTTTCCACATTTTTCTGTTATTATTTCTCAAAAAAACTCTTTAGTGCATTTTGCCATTATTGAAAAAGAAAATCTCTTTTGCTTTGGGATAGTTAATGAAAGTTAGGACTTTTAATTTTGATTAGTGGATTAGTAATCTTAAAGAAAAGTTTAGTGATTTCCATTAGCCACATTAGGGAAATTGTTTGTTGTTTGTGATCGTTTCGTTTCTATGAAAGCTCTCTAAACCCTTGCGTAATTAGCATTCATCGAATGGAATGACATGTTTTGGCATATAGAGTGCATTTAGGAATTTCGAGAAATTACATATGGTAGGACCTGAAAACCGAAACGTAACTCAAGATCAACTTTAAAATAAATCGAATGAACTTAAAAACACATTGGAACATAACGCTTACATTCTAGAGGCCTAGGCTAGAGACGTGCTCCGGCGTTGTTAAACCTAGTCCCTTTTGTTCTCACATTAAGGTTGGGTGATTCCTCCTTGTGTGATTCAACTGTGGTCTAGTACGGACTTGTGCTCCCACGTACCGTCGTGTATATATGGGGAGACTCCACTAGGTTATCATCCTTGATCCATAGGAAGCCG